>OMLF01056664.1:95792-116980 GCA_900302615.1 Holocentrus rufus | reverse complement strand
CTCCTCCTCCTCCTCCTCCTCCTCCTCTTCCCCTCTCATCTCCTCTCCTCTATCCTACGTGCTCTCTTTCCCTCGGTCATAGGGGAGTCCTCCAAATCATCAGTGAAGCATGCATGGGGTTGATGCAGGGATGTTAGCTGTTACTCTGAGGGCGCTTGGGGCTTCGTTTCAATCATCTGAAGTTACTTGGATGTACACACACCAAGCATTCTTGAATTCGTTAAGATCCCATCAAACTCATCTTTTTTAGATCAGGATGCTCTTAGACAGCCTCTAAGAAAAACAAGGGCGTTTAATTTTGATGGAAAATTTGGAACATTGTATATTTATACAAGATTATAAAAAGTAGGCACAGGTACTGCGTCTGACTGTTATGTGATGGAGAGATGAGTAGATCAGAGATCAGAATGAGTCACATGAAACCTTTTCAAAAAAACTGAAACACTGATTTTCCGTAACAGCTTATTCCCGTTCAGGGATGGAGCCAGGGGCTGGAGCCTGTCCCTGAATGCACTGGGTGGAAGACAGGGAGACATCTCGGACAGGTCGCTAGTCCATTACAGACAGACTGACCCAACAGAGCAAACTCCAGAGAGGACCAAGGCAAAGATCTGAACCCCAGGCCTCTGAGGTGATCACCACTGAACCATTATCACCACTGTATGTTTTTAGGGATGTGTGGATTACAGGTATATGTTGGCTTGTGGCCTTGTGGTACTAATAGTAGAGTTGTAGTATCGTGTGATGGTGACACACACACACACACACACACACACACACACACACGTCCATTTAGTATTTTCACAGCAATGCAACAATAAACAGAAGGGCTCGAGCAATACAGATGAAATCAAGAAAATTTCCGGGACTTGCCTGATACGTGATCGCAGTACATGGATACAGATAGCATCGCCTTCTCCAGAAATGGTGGCTGCCAATAGTAGCTAACGCAGAACTAAATACAGCCAACAACACGTTCCCCTCTCCTTACTCACTGCAATTTCTCAACATGCTGGAAATGATGCTCATTTGGATATTGCATCACACTCTTGCCCAGGGTTATAGATATCAATATGGTTCTCCTGTCAAATTAGTTTGGTGTTTATTTGTGAGACCAACAGAATACTGTAATTATCCACTTAAATTATTTTACAGATTAAGTAATAGTAATCACTTTATTAGCTGCTGCTGGCTGTTTCTGCTATTAAAGGAAACACACAGCTGTATTCAGTTCATTGTTGAGACAAATACACCATTTACATAAATATAAGGCTCAACTACGCTATTTTATTGGCTTCTTTATTTCTCAAAGCTCACAAATCCAACAATCTAAGACAAGCTAACAGTATTAGTCAATAATATGGTCATTTTGGGGGCTAGAATGAGAAGGATATTACCCTAAGGACCTAAGTCTTTACATGTTCTGGGCTACCATGTATACAGATATTATCATTTGCTTAATAAATGTTCTCCTGATCCTACAACAACATCAGTAAGTCAAATTAATGTTATAACAATCGATAAAAACTTCTGCTACTGAACTGCTATTGCAACTAAAGAGTGAGTCAGAGTAACAGTTGAGGGGTTTATAGGGAGATTATAATCTGCTTTACATTAGTATTGCTGGCACAGTGGCCAGCAATTCTAATACATATACAGATACAGAGATACATATACAAACATACATTATACACTTAAATAAATGGAGAGGATAAACAGTGAGAAATAACATTCCAGCACACACAGAGAGATATTTAAACAAAAATGCTCTCACTGATAAAAATGTGCTCACATACACAAACACACACACACACATGCATGCATGCATGCACACAGCCACACACGTTATTTTATGTATATGGCACTGACAGTATCTAAAAATAAAGTTACAAGCAGTTTACATAAAAACACAAAGGAACAGAACAATAAACAAAAAAGAAAACACAAAATATCTCTTATTTAGCATTGTTTAAAATGTTAATGATCATCTTGCATTGTCCTTTATATGTACATGATGATTGGGAACAAGCTAAGACAGAAGATGTCAAAAATGAAATGGTGAATGAAGACATTTTTGACAACTGTGAAAGATTAACTTCGTGGCGATGAAAGATTTCTGCAGGACCCATAAAAAGTGTTTGATTTAAGGTCGGACCTCAATGCAAGCTGTTAAAACACAGCCTCGGTTATTTCTCCTGTCAACTTCTTTTTGTTCCCCTCTCTTCCATGACCTCAAAGACGCATTCCCACCACTTCCAACCTGACTTCACTCAGTGACTCAGGCTCTCCCAAGCGCTCCTGTCATGAGGAGCCGACGTGGGAGAAGGAAGGCGAAAGATGAAAAGTGTGACACACCGCTCCGCCGAGGTTCTCTTTGCTCTGAAACGCACTCTGCTCATCAATGGAGGGTTTGACTTCAAACGGCCTCGGTCCAGCCAAGAGAAGGACACACAGGAAAACAAAGCGTTACTCAGGGACGTTTAATCCTGTCAAAGCCTTTCCAATTCATTCAGAAGTACAATAGCTTGAAAAGGTTGCTGCTTTTACCTGACAACATTTTTTTTTCTTACCGCTAAGATACCACATTACCGCTGTCACATGAAAGCCTTGCAACTTAAATTTGGCTGTTTTTTTCTTTCTCTTGAAATGAAAGCCCACAGTGTCATTTCACAACCCGGAGGACTGCAGAACCTCATTGTTTATCTTCAGAAAAGTATGGCTGTCAGTCAAAGAATGAAGCTGTATTTCCTGAACAATTGACTTTTTGGATGTCCAAAGTATTTTTTTTTTTTTATCCAGCAACAGTGACATCTTTTGTTTAACTTTGGCCAAGTCATACCTTTTTTCTACAGGGGAAATGGCATTTAGCTCGCTTAAGTCATAATCCAACATGAGTGAATGGAGATGTTGTTTGATTTCATTCCTGAGCAATTATCCTATTGGTAAGAAAATGACTGCTTTTAATCACAGAGGAGAAAAACAATTCAGACAGGATTACGTCCACTCAAACTAACCTCCCTCCAGACAAGGGGGTTTAGACTGTCTACTTTTTCACCAAAGTCTATTTAATATCCTTCTGATTCCTACCATCCCCTGGCCACATAGCTTATCTCACTCATATTTTCCACTGTCCAGGTTCAATTTCAGCCATCTACCTCAACAATAAACGAGCAAAGCAAACCTACATCACCCTAAACGAACTCAGACTGTTTCAGGTTGCGCCTGAATACGGAGGTAAGAGTTTATTCTTCAGGCCAACATCCCCTCAGTGTTATTTCCCTCAGTTTGATTGTCACTTCTCTATAAGGCACGAACAGGCCCATTATCAGATGGGTCTGCCAGCATGGAGGATCACTTCTCGTCCTGTGGTGCGCGTCAATATGGAACTGATTCAGGAAGCGGCGAGACATGGTGGTTGGCTGGCAGCGGCGTCACACTTCTGATACAGCCCATGGGTCTTGTGTCTGCCAACAGTAACCTAAATCAACCCTAACGATCTCAAACCCAAACTAATCTGGGACATTAACTGTATTTTTGTTCATGTTTTGAAAAAAAAAGAAGTCTGAGTTGCATTAAAACGGGAAATTAGAATCGTTCCGTGTACGGGCAAACTCTTTCTACCCTATATCCCTTTGTGTCTGGAATATGCAATCACAAATCACAAATGACAAATGCAATCACAAAACACACTGTATGTTATAAATTGTGATTTTAATTGGATGAAATTAATTGAATGCTCCTTACTGCAGTCACGCACATGCATTTCTGCAGTTATTGCTGCAGTAAGTCGAAAGTGAAATATATACTCAGGTACTCTAAATCTTGAAAACAATTTTTGGCAACATTTTACTTGGAGTAATTGTTTAGTATTTAGTATTTTCCCTGGACAGTGACTAAATTGTGAAACCCAGCTGAAACAAAGTTGATGCTGATTTGAATATTAATACTAGACAGTCAAAATAAAGTGACACAATTTCCTCATAACCAATTATTCAAGCCTTTAACAACATCCACCAGCCATCTGTGAACGACTCAGGGACCCATTAAAAGTCTTTTAAGTTCCCAATTCAGCCTTTGCAGAAATCTGTCCCAGCTGACACTGAAATGACCTGAATCAGAAACTCCCAAATTCAATTCTGCTAATTCCACTCAGGATCCTGTTCACATCACACCAGCAACAACACAACAACACTCTCTCTCTATCTCTCTCTCTCTCTCTTTACCTCTAATTTAGTGTTACGTTTTGTTTTTTTTCCCTTGCCCTCTAAGAGCTTGTCTTAACGGCTGACGTTGATGAATGCATGTAAAAGATCCGCTGCAGGTAGGATATGGTTACAAGCTAAGCTGAGAGGGAAGGAGGCAGGGATAAGAGGGAGGGATAGAGGGAGGGATAGTTTATAGGTGGACATGGGGGAGTGGCGGGGGTGTGCGGAGGGTCAGGATGTTTGTCTTCCAATGAGCCGTGACCCTGGGAGAAAGAGGAGGGAAGAGGAGGATGAGAGAGGAGAGGAGGGTGAGAGGAGATGAAGGGAGAGAGATTAACAGAGAAAAAGACAAGAGGGTTGAGAGCAGCACAGCATCCCCATTGGCAAGGAAAGGTCAAAATGAAAAGTTTACTGTAAATGCATCTTATTGTTGAGTTATTCCTGATATAGTAATGCAAAAGTACTGAATAATGGCCTGTCTGGGTGCTGTGTTTCTTCATTTTGTGCTGTTATTTCTGGTTTAAGGTTAAGTGTTCTTCCTGTTTCCTGATTTCCATTTCCTCATGCGTCACTCCAGAGAAAAATCATTGAACTCTGTATTTTCCTTTTGAATTTTTTTTTTTAACAGCCTGGCAGTGTTCATGCAGCTCTGTGCCACTCGGAAACATAATTTCCACTGTGCTAATGATGAGGTGCTCCACTGAATTAAACGCAAGTGTGTGCCTGTGTGGAGTTGTGCAGTAAAAGTGAGTGAAAGGGACAGAGAGAGAGAGGGAGAGAGGGAGAGCTGCTGACAGGTAGACAAACAAATAGAGAGAAAGCACATGCCAGTGTTGGAGTTTGTGTGCTGTTGCTCTGTTGCTCTGCGGAGTCTGTTTATTTGCTTTTTGAGACGGCTCATAAAATGTGTGTGTGTGTGTGTGTGTGTGTGTGTGTGTGTGCGCGCGCGCGTGTCCTGTATGTGTGCAAGCCTTTCCCCTAGGACATACATGGGGCAAAGGGAGTGTGTCTCTGTTGGTGTGTAAACAGAGCCAGGGCACACACACACACACCCACACACTTACAAATACAACCAAACACACAAGCTGCCTGCCCCATGCTGAGGTGTTTACAGCCCCTGAGAGAGGAGCTTGCCTTTGCACCCAGAGGCTTTTTCATTCCAAACCAATTAAACATAAACAAACCTACACACTCTTTGCTCATGCTCACACACACACACACACACACACACACACGCACAAATGCGCACATGCAAATGCACAGGCAAACTCAAGTCCACACATAGACATATTTTGACAGACACCATCTTGCACACTCATAAATAGCATTCGCACCTGCCAAAAAAATGTCAGCGTCAGCAGAGCAATTTCCTCACCTCAATACCAAGGTGAGCTATACCTGTGAATCCTAAGTTTACTTCAATGCTAAAAATATCAAAGGTTTTATAGCTGCTGTCATTTACCCAAAATACAAGGACGTTTACAGGCATTGAATGGGAAGGTTCTTTCAGTTCATTCTAATTCTGTGTGCAGTATATACACAGTCTATAATATATATTTATGATAAAATATGTTTATATATAACAGCATGTGTGCATGTAAGTTCTTCCATCCGTCACTTTTCTAGATGCTTATCAGGGTCGCAGTGACACCATAGTCAGCAGAGCAGCCCAGCGACTTCCTCCAGCTCCTCTGAGGGAAACTCCAGGTGCTCCCTGTCTGGGAGGTGGATCATGGGAAATCCCTCCAGTGTGTCAGGGGTGCAACCCAAGGTCTCTTTAAGGTCTCCAAAGGCAGCTAGGCATCTGTCGGGCATCTGTATCTGCTGCCTGAACCTCAAATGGCTCATGTCGATCTGAAGGAGCAGCAGGTCCTCCTAGGGTACTGACTTCCTCACTCTGTCATGAAGAGTGAGGCTAGCCACCTTATTACATGTATCCATGATCTCATTCTGTCAGTTGTTATCCATAGTTTGTGGCCATAAGTTGGGGTTGGAATAAAAGTCAACTTGGTAAGACAAGAGCTTTGCTTTGTGTCTCAACTTTGTCCTCATCACTACAGATTACTGCAGCCAATGCACTTAACCACATGGTCCTTCTTTCTCTCACTCATGAATAACATACATCCTCTTCCACTTGGGGCAGCTGCTCACCCGTCACATAGACGGGACAAGCCAGCATTTTCAGAGAGAGAACTATGGCCCCAGACTTGGCTGTGCTTACCCTCGTGATGACCTTGTTACACTCAGCTGCAGACTGCTCCACTGTAGACCAGAGATCATGGTCTGATGAAGCCAGAAGGATGACATCATCCCCAGAGAGCAGAGATGCCACCCTAATGTTACCAAGCTGGACTCTCTCTAAGCCTATCACAACTAGGAGAGGGGACAAGGCAGATCTTTGTCAGAGTCTGATGTCCACCTTGAACAAGCTTTACTTAATGCCAAGAATGTGAACACAGCTCTCGCTCTTCTAGTATATGGACCAAATGGTTTGCAGCAGTGGCCCCACCACACCATACTCCCACAGCACCTCCCACAGAATACCTCTGGGAACACAGTTGTAAGCCTTTTCCAAATCCACAAAACACATGTAGACAGGATTAGCAAATTCCCATGACCCCGAGGTTAGCTGTGCGAGGGTTAAAAGGTGGTCTACTGTTCCACAACCAGGACAGAATCCGCATTGTTTCTCCTGAATCCAAGGTTCGACAGTCAGCCAGAGGCCGCCTTGGAGCACCTTGGCATGGACTTTTACAAGGAGACTAAGCAGTGTGATTAGTTGGAACATATCCTCCCAAGTTGCTCTAGAACCATTTACACTTATGAACCCCCTTATGTTTGAACAGGGTATTCAACAAGGACAATAAATGCCCAGTCTGATAACAACACACCATCAAGTTCAGATCAGGGAGGGTACTACTTCCAATCACTCTGCTCCAGGTATGCCAGTCATCACCAGTGTCAGCGATGAAGTCACACTGAGGCAACTTTCTCATCCACTGGGAGAAACTCTAATGGTGCCAGCAAGGGACTTTTGAGTATCCCTTCATCTGCCTGGTGTCTGTCACCCTGGACCTCCTAAGAAGGAGACCACTCCCCATTAAAGAATTTGGCTCCATAGCCAACATTGTGCAAGGAGGTGCACCATCTAACTGGTAACTGTCAACATTTTGCTCCAGCTCAGGCTTCTTCACCCCCAAGTTTTATTCCACATTCTGAGAGCCAGCTGTCCATTGCCAAGTTCTGCACCTTGTGGGTGGAAAACCCACACGGTAATGATCCTCCACTGCTTGTTTGGACTGTGCCCAACCAAGTCAAGGTCACTTACATATGTGTGACTTCTATAGGCAAAGACATCTTCTGTTTTACTATTAAAGCTCGTTGCAGATGTGGTCAACTAAGTAGAATCAAACTTTATGTAATCTCAACATTTAAAATTTATCATACATGTTGTGAATGAGTGCAATACATATAATACATATAAAGGCCTCCAAATGATTTGTGATGTTGTTCCTTTTGTTCTCAGGAAGTTGTTACCAGTATATGTGTCTATACTAACTTTTGTGGATGATGTAAGAATTGTTTATTATCACTCAGCAAATTTATCAGACTTCCCAACATGCCTGGTATAGTTTTTGTCAATATACAGCATGAGGAAACAAATGTTTTTTTCATTCCATTCCCATTTGATCTTCATATGGAGCATGTCTTCTCAAACTGAGCATGCATTAGACTTTAGCAGCAGATATCCGTGGTCCTAAATATGTTACACAATCCTGATATTTGATAGATTCACAAACTGTTCACAAACTTTTAGAGACTGGATTGCAGACCTAAGCAGAAAAAATGGCCAAACAATGATCAAACTTGTTTTCATTTGCTGCAGTAATTTGTTGGGTGGAAAAAAATTATTTCAGTAAAAAAAAAGTGCAAGTGTAGCTGTATTAAAAACGTGTGTGTGTGTGTGTGTGTGTGTGTGTGTGTGTGTGTGTGTGTGCACACATGCGCACGCATAAGTGCATGCGTGTGTATGTTTGTCTTATTGCTATAGTGGTGTGCATGCTAAATAAATGCCCAGTGGTGTTTTGCCAAGGCAACAGGGCACCCGTTACCCATGAACTAACCTTGGTTGAATGTATTTGTTTGCCCGTTGCTGATGAAAACATTACTGGGATGCATTTTTGCATAGCAACCGCAGACAAATTTACTGCGCTGTGTTTCCCTCTGAGTGAGTGTGAGTATGTGTGTTCATGTGTATATGTATGAGCTTCTCCATGCAGAACCTGTATATGTACACAAAATTTATGCAACATTACTCCTCCTCAGAGTAGTTATGTTGCAGCAGAAAATATGAGATGAGATGATAAAGAGATAAAAAAAAAGATGGGAGGACAGTAAAGAGAGAGACTGAAAGGATGGGAATAAGAATATAAGAGAAAGAGAGAGAAATGAGATACTGAGAGAGGTAAAGATAGACCCAGGGCTGTCAGTCGAGTCCTCACTGCTCTGCTTTACGCTGGGTTCAGTGAGGCTATGTTTTTCCGTTCTCATGCAGCACCTCTCTACACACCCATAAATCTCCACTACTTAACTACCAGCACTAAAACATCTCTGATTAAATAGCTGGAAGACAACTCCATATACTGAAGGCTGAGAGAGAGAATCTGTCTTTACAGCCAGTCTCTCCTCAGGCTTTTACCCAGCAGTTTGCAATGAGCTTGGCTTTGTGGGATTTGGTTTGCACTCAATAAAAATTTACTTCACAGAAATTTCTGATGTCATACTGAACGGAAGCAAGTTATTGTATGGCCTATGTTGTCAGTGACTTTGATGCACACTTTGATGCAATGGCAGATATAGGTTGTTTCATCTCTCTTTCACCCTTTTCCTTTTCCTTTTCTTTCCAATAGCAAGTTGCAATTATTCAATCACATGCCAAGATAGAAATTAAGAAATAATAAATAATTAGTCCCAAGATATCTGTTGTGCCACCCTTTGTCTGCAGTGGCCTCTTCAGCAGATCATTGTCTCGCCTGTCTCAGTTTCTCACAGGGTGAATAAATAGCCACTAGTCACTTTTTTTTCTCAAAGAATATACAGGTTATTTAAAGCTATACAGGTTATTTATTTACTTGTGCATTTATTCATCTATTCCTTTATTTTTATCAGTGAAAGTTATTCCATGATGTAGTCCATGATGTATTCCATGATCAGTGTTCCAAATGGTTTCACATTTAAAAACTTCAACCTTTTAGCTATGAAGTAAAAATCCCACTATGTTTGATTTCCCACAACACAGGCTGTTTTTCACAGTCCAACATGATGAGGAGATCTGGGTAGTTTGCCAGAGTATTTCAAGTAATGGCGCTTAGTAATACAAATTTGCTAAATAATAACCGTTTCTCAATCATTGCTGTAAAACTGTTTTGAGACTGCAGTGAAGGCGAGGCCATGGAGAACATAAATTCTACCTGGCACAGAGCGCAAAAGGAGAAAATATTTTCATCTCCCTGAACCAAACACAAACACAACACGACAGAGGCAGGGCACTGAGCCAGCAGTGTCATTTTGTGAAAAAAAAAAAAGATCATAGCCAAATAACTTAACACCTTAAAACATACAAGAGTCACCTAATTCACTCTCACTTGCAGCTGCTGGTAGCCATTTTTTCATTAGTTTGTTTTTGTTCAGTGATAAATAGCTCCACTCCAAAACTCAGTCTTTACTCAGTATTTGGAAAAATTACAGGGTGAGCTTAGCTTTGTATTACATAGCAGATGAAGCATGCAGTGGAAGGTAAGCAATATTTCAAATCAAGTAATATCACTTGTTGACAGAGCACACACCCAGTTCAATCAGGAGAGACATAGTGAATGAAGTAAAGATAATTGTATACTGTAACAGATAAGTAATTATAAAGTGTTGGTCTAGAAAATCTTTGGCACTTCGACTCTACAGGGAGATTTTTTGATTATCAACCCTGAGCAGCAGCATAATAAATCCCCCCATGGAGTCCAGACTCTGGTGATGATGGTGCTGATGACGTCTGATGAGGCTCATGAGACTGATGAAAGGGATGAATCTGTGAGAAGATGGGGAGCAGCTTGAACGCACTGAAAGCACAGAGAAAAACATATTTACAAAGACAGCAGCGAGCTGATTGGCTAACAATGGAGGCGTGTCTCTGCGCTATTGGACAGACATGACCAGTTGATGGGACCAGCTGATCTAGCTCAATTAACAGTCCCAGACAATGACAGCAAGGGAAAATTATAAATGAGCATGTGTGGTAGAAGTAAATAGCTGGATTATAAAAATTAGTAATAAAACTAAAGGCCTAAACATGAGCAGAAGAACTTTAGCTAAAGCTCCACTTCTGCTGTGTTTGAATACAATGACTATAATCCTCTGGGAGGGACAAAGTTGCTTCTAACCACGACTGCGCTCCTGTAAGCCTTAAAACTGAATGTAAACAACAAGGAAAAAAGAAAAACAACAGGGTCAAAATAGTTCATGTATGTAGGTTTCAGTGTATTGTGTGTGTATTTATGTGCATGTGTGTGGTGGCGTATGAGTATGTGTTCGTTAATCTGTGCATTGTGAGATTAGGAGTTAGTGTGTCAGTCCTAACCATGTAGCACTGTATCTCAGAGCAGTGGCAGTAGTGTGTGTGTGTGTGTCTGTGTGTGTTTATATGTGTGTGAATTTACCAGTATTTTGGCTTGTTCTGGAGGTCACAGACGGTTTCTAATCAAACCACACAAGTGCACACACATACACACACGTGTGCACACACATACACACACATGTGCACACACACACATATACACATGCACACATGCGTACAATCATGAGCCGTACCATGAGATTTTAAGTGCATTGGAGTTTCTGCAATCTGGCTATAATAAGGAGAGAGTGAGAGAGAGAGAGAGAGAGAGAGAGAGAGAGAGACAGGCACACAGACAGAACAAGCCTGTGGCGTCCCTTATTTCTCTGTATTTTACACCTGTTGGTCATTAGAAAATTCCAGTAAGTTCCACATTACCATGAAAAATAGTCATTTATTATGGAGATGGCTGACATCCGGTTTAGCTAGTTGCAGTGCCCACGCACATGCATGCATGTGTGTGTCTGTGTGTCTGTGTGTGTTCACATCTGACACACACACAATCCCTTTCTGTTTGTTTGTGCCTTCAGGTTACCAACCACAATTTTTCTGCTGTCAATTTCGATTAGGTTTTCTCTGCTGTGCCAGGGTGTTGTGGGCATCCATGTTGGTGTGTGTGATTACACAGATCGACAGGTATGCACGTACATTCAGCTAAATGTGAGCTAAGCGGTGTTTCCTGGTGTGAATGGGCAATCGGAGCCAACAAATTTTAGCTATGATCAAGGATGAGAGGAACATCTATTGCCAGACAAATCATCCAAGCACAATAAACCTGCCCATATCACACACATCCAAGCACAATCCCTCAGCGCCCCCAAATCTGTGCTGCATTAGCCCTTCCCATCATCCAATCCCATGTCGGATGTCTGTCTATGTCCAGAGAAGTTTGACCTTTCACCCGGCGGAGGGTTCTTCTAAGGACAGAGTCTCTATTTCCAAAAAGGACCAGTGATTGGAAGAACGTTGTATGCCAGGGTTTCAAACCAGGGACCAGGGTTGGACCACATAAGCGCTCATGTCATGTCAGGGCCAGCACAAACCATTTTAGGCTCCAACCCAAACTTTAAGACACTGGTGTACCGTGCGCGTACATTCAAAACAATGTGACCTTGGTAGAGGATTGACTCATGATGAGCCCCCTACTACTGATTGTAATTGCAATGAGTATGGTAATTATTCACTTTGGGAGCATAGTTTTTGTCTTATGTTATCATCAAAAAGCCCTACAAAATAAAAGCCTGTCTTGATAGGGTTTGGATCTGGCTGCGGTGGGATACACATAGCGTGATTCTGCTCCATCCTCAGCCATCTAATTAGGGCAATGAAAACAATGGAAACCCAGTGAGCTGAGTCTATTTTCCTGATGATGAAGATTGTCTCAAATGTGGACAGACGTTACATCGTCCAACTGGCTAAGAAGCACAACAGATATATTTTGAATGACTTAGTGTGACAGCTCCTCCGCCTTGCTATGGGTGGACAAGGTGCGGTGCTTTTATTTGATGTCTCAGCCTCCATTTGTAGCCATTGCCTGTAGCTCTTTTACATCATGCCCAGGGTCAACACGATATTACACTCTACTGAAACTTGCATGATTAGATTTAATCTATTTATGGGGAAGGCCTTTCATAAAACTGTCAAGGTCTCTATCCTTTCCTGCTCAAATGACCCTTTTGGTTTGCTTTTATCTCTTTGTTCTTGAATGTTATGTATTGTGCAAAAAATTGTCCCCTTTGACTTTATTTACCTGTGTGCAGACCGTCTTCCCATGGCTCAATTCATTTTGGGATGCAAAATGGAGCAGAGGGACGCAAACCATTGCACAGCTACACTTGATGTCAAATTTGTCATTTCAGCTTAGTGAAAGAACCATGTCACACAATAAGCTTTCAGTCTAACACTGCTTTTTTGTCATTACACAAGCTGCTTCCATAGTTGCCATCATTCAGACTGATATAACAGCAAAACCTCTGCTAGACAATGTCACAAATTTGCTGGCATAATTAGCCAACTGTTGCTTTTATATGGAGGCCATTATCACTGGCTATAAACAGCCACTGTAGTCAGTCTCCCCTCTTTTTTGCTCCAATGTAAAATCAGTCATGTTTTACTGGCCTCATGTGTTTCACACAAGTCCCATATGTGTGCTGTGTAGCTACACTCTAGTGCTGTGTGGCTAGCTGGGTATGTTTCATATGCGTCCCTTTAACACTGACCTAAAATACCACCACCATCCTGGACTAGAACTCAGTTTAAGCATGTAAACTCTGCATTTCAGTCCCATATTCTGAACGCTGCAACAGTCCTGGGTAATTATCAGCTTTGGCTCCAAAACGGCAGAGGTGTAAATGGGTCACCTGCTAATTTGTGACTCATATAGGCACGATGATACAGGACATGCTCTACACTTTAGGTGGACAATCCTATCTTAAGTGTGACTTTAGCCCAAGAAATATGACAAATTACCAGTAAATCATCGTGTTTTGGATTTGACTCTGACTCATGTTCTGACTCATGGATGGGACATTGGAGAAAACATTGTGTTTTGTTCAGGTTGGAAGATTGTCACACCAGTTAACCTGGAGGTGAAAAGTGGTTTTTAAGTAGGTGGTCCCAGGGGAAAAAATAAAAAATAAAAAAAACAAAGAAGAAAAGAAGAAGAAGAAGAAGAAGAAGAAGAAGAAGAAGAAGAAGAAGAAGAAGAAGAAGAAGAGGAAGAAGAAAGCTGTGTAATACCTGCATGCTTGGTGTAAAAGTGTTTACAGAGGAGGGATGATATGTCATCTCCCTCATAAGCATTAATTATGAGGGTTTGAAAGCAAACTCACTTAATTCAGAGAAAAATGACACCAGTGTTTTACCAGCGCATCATCCTTGTTACATCACTGTTGTGAAACCATCATAACACAAACATTGTTTTCATGATTTTTTCCATCAGTTCCATTACAAAACTTTGTAATTCATTGTCATCAGCCTACAAACATGGCAGTATTTCTTGGTTCATGAAAAGGTAACATCTGAGGTTTTTATACTTTGATATATTACTTCACATAATCAATTTACACTTAGATGCCAGATGGAATCATTATAACCAATCACGACATCACTGCTTTTGCCTTTTTTTCATTGTTCTTCTCCAACAATTGCCGGTCCAACACCAATAAAGCTTTATTTCAATTAGTTCAGCACCACAAACTCAACAGAACGCCACATCACAATCAGAGCATATCGGCACTGAGAGGCTCGGCTCTGCAAGGGGGGACACTGGGTGACTCTGCACCCTCAAATTTATATTTTACCCCCTCAGATGTTCTGGTCAGTTGGATTTAGTTTGTGTGGAGCACACATGCATTGTCCCCACTAAAGACTCCAACCCGGCTATTATCAGGAGTGAGCTTTGGCTTTAATTATAAAAACACCAGCGCTTGAATCACGCTGTTTTATGGGTCCTGGGCACTTTTTATATGACTGGTTTTCAAACATGAAATGGATTGCTTGTGTGAGAATAATCAACACCAGTTAATTTTTAGTACCTCCGGCCTCTGGGCAGAGAGATTCTTTCTCTTTTGTTGGTTACCATAACAATGTGGGACCAGCATTAAACAGAAAGAGAAGTGTGACATGTAACTGTTAATTTTCATAAACATTATGGCCTGTTTTTATTTGTTTGTTGGTTTTATGTGTTGTAAAATCTCTTTTGAGCACGGCAGGAAAGAAATATTTATTCATTCATTTATTCACCATGCTCAACGTCCAAGAAAAAATGTTGTTTGACAGAACAAGAAACAAGCTTTGACTTTGTTTGGTAGATGTTAGCTGTCTGGTGGACTGCGCTTCAGAGCTCTATGTCCAAGAACTGTCAGTTTCTATCAAATTATGCTTACATTTAAATTATACTTTAAATGATATTTTGAAAACACAAGATCCTTTTGTAAATCAACCACTGCAGGACACGGTGGGGAGAGACAACAATCAGGGCCCATCCTTCAGAAGTGCTCCAGCATTTTGCTTGCAGCGTGATATCACACTACACGGCTGAGAGAAGCGCAATTAAATGTCTGGACTGTCCAAGAAACTTTCCAAACTCGTTTATTTTTTTTTTTTTAAATAAAAACTACTCAGTTGAGCGTTGTCTTAACAGCTCCTACAATGTTCAAACATTCGCCACAGCTAACTTAAGCAGAACACATGTGGCCGAGACACTGAGCTTTGCCGGGAGAGGGCAAGGGTCTAGTTTTTACTGGATGGAAAAATGTCTGCATTAATTTGCTTCATAAATGGACAAATTCTCGTTTCATTGTGGTTCGCCGAGGTTGTTCTGCCTGGGTTAGAAGCGAAGCGGTAAATTGTACTTTCACACATGTTTTAATTCAAGATCTTTCCATCAGAACCCCTTTAGATTGGGAGGAACTTGTTCACTAGAAAAATAAAGCTCTGGCCATCTGCCTTTTTTCAGTTTTCTACAGCAAGTGCTCTTGAAATTTCTCTAGGGCTGTCAGCGGTGGTGTTTGTAAAAAGTGACTAATAGTATTTATGTAATAAACTGTATTTTCACAGGAGATGCTGTTTCTCAAAGTTTGTGTAATAATCGCAGTGGTCTCTCACTCGCTCACACACATACACACACCTAGAGCCTCTGTTTGAGGCAGATGCCTGACACGGGTCCCTGCAGAGCTGAATGATTACCACGGGACAAAAGTGGAGGGCAGACAGGCCGCCTGTTATGAAGAAAGGCCAGAAAGGCTTTCATCAGGGAGAAAAAGAAAGAATCCCCATGCAGATTAATAAAATAACCCCAAGGTTCTTCTATACACACAAGTCCACCCCCCCTCCACCCCCACACCGCCCAAATCCACCACAAGAAATACCACACACACATATACACACACACAAGCACACACACAGAATACCTGGGGTCTGCCTCACCTGTTGCCTGGCAACAACTGATGGGAAAAAAGGTGGTGGCGCTCCAATGATTAAAACTTCCTGGGTAGCAGGGTTTGATCCCCAATACGCTGTCATTGTCTCTCCGCAGCTTCATAAGGAACCAACCGGTGGGGGAGAGAGGGGAATATATAAACTTTCTCACTCTTGTCAAGAGGTGGCTGGCTTTACTCACCGACTTTTCCTCTCATTTTTCTGGGATGAAAGAAACTCCCTCCAAGCGAATTCGGGACTTTCTTTACTTTTTCCCCCCGCCGCTCATACTAGTCACTTTGACAATTCAGTGGGTAATCACGTTTTGCAAAGACAGGGCTAAAAAGAAGCGGAAATACATAAATTGGGGTCTTACTGAGGGCCAGACACAGAATCCGGTGCCCTTTTGAACAGTCTTGCGCTCGGTTTATTTAAAGTGTTGCTGTTGAGAGAGGGAAGTGGAGACGCCTCCTCGGAAGGAAGGAATGTGTAGTTAATGCCACGCTCATGGCCAAATTAGTCAGGCCTGCCGAGGGGATTCCTCCTAGGGTCATTTCCACAGAGAGGCACAGCCACACACATGCACCTCAGTACACACACATGCATGCGAAGAACGCAAAGGCATTTATGTACTTACACTCTACGACACATGCATGAAGCACAGACGCACACGGCTTATCATACAAAGATAAGAAAAAAAGATGCATACATATATTAACATCTGGGGCCTCCTCCTTTCAAGACCGCACGTCATAGTCGCTCGTCAAGGCTATTCCAATCCACGAATCCTGTGAATGCAGTCTAGATATGCTTTGTACTTCATGCAGAATTTGGAGGATATGTTAAGTGTACCATAAGCTGTCCTCTGTATCCCAAAATTAATTTCAGTTTCTTTATAATTTTGGAAAGCTACCATGCTAGCAAATGTTGGAAGCAGGGATAGTGAAGACTTTACATACATACTTCATCTCATATTTTTCATTAGCCAAAGTTAGGTTTGCATGTTAAATAAAAAGTTAAATAATTCAGTGATTAAAATGGAGGTCAAAAAGCTTTGAAATTTCAATTAGATCCATTTTTAGCGTCAACATACTACAACAACTCCTGAACTGGGACACAGCTATCATGTCTGTATTCACACAGGCCAGCCAATATACAAACTCAACAAAATATACACCAACACACACAAATACAGCCTGTAAAACCCTTAAGAACTATCTAGCTAACATCAGCATGAAGATCCCGATGCACTGGACTTGGTGTGTAGCAGGTCCAGAAACTCACTCTAATCCAGGTTGTATATGCAAACCAGTGGGGGCTGCTGGTCTGAATTTTTAATGAAGCAGAAGTGATAATGTCATCCATCCTGAATTGAAACAGTTCCCAGTGAAACTCTTCAACCCAGTGGGTGTTGATTAGGTATCGGTGTCTTTGTTTTTGGAACGAGGTGTTGCAGCTGAGTTTTTCACATGTAAATTTTTAGATGGTTTATACCCATCCAGCTCCAGTGCATTGTGGTGAAGGGAAACCTGGAAACCTCACCAAATCACAAAGAAACTATCTGGATGGTTAGACTGCACTAGAGTTAAGTGGGAAAATATCTTTTTTGTATTTTGGGTTAACTGTTCCTTTAAACTGACGGGTATGCACGTAGTGTCTTCTTTTGCTTAAAAAGGATAAATCCATCCCTTCTTATCCCGGTAACATGCACACACTCTCAGACACACCACACATCCACACTATCCATCTATTTTGACCTTCATTGCACAAAACTCTGACCCGCTTTCCCTCTGTATGTACAGCTGACAGCTCTTGCTCTTCGTGATTATCTGTCCTTGACTACCTCCTCAATCCCTCTTACTTTGAAATGATCCCCTCAATCACCCCAATATACACACATATGAATGCAGGCACACATGCACACACACACATTCCTTTATTCAGATGTGGTTGCCCCACTTTATCCCGCAGCACAAGCACCTGTCTTATGCCTGCTTGTTTTAATCTAAGCCTCCCCGACCGCATGTAAGATGATTTCATGAAGCTATAATCATTTATTAGAACTTCTAGATCCCATATTTGTTTGTGTGCGTGCCTATGCATGTCTATTTTCATAACATTGTATACCCTCTCCTGCCCCATGCCCTTCTTTTCTCCGCTTGCTTCATGCTGAGGGAACGCACCGGATCAGAATAGTTCTGGGATTCACCATCGGGACACGTGCAGCTTCAGTAGATGCCACCTCAGAAAACCTGCTTATAAGGCCACAGGCTGAGCCACCATGTTTTCACAGACCGCAGTCAGGCACGCGCTACCAATTGCCGTCCACGCTGAGCCCTGTCTAATTCAACAGCTTATGACAGGAGAGCGGATCAACATACTGTCACTGTCATCTGGGAATTTTATGAGTCATAGGCCGGGGAATGAACAGTTTGCAGATCAGAGACACATGCACTGCGGCGGTGGCGAGAGCGCTTACTGCTCTGATCCGATCGGAGCGGTGGCTTAGGAGCCTGATATTCTTGATGAGGTCGAGGTAAATGGATTCACACAATGCGAGATCAATATCAGAAACAAAACACAAAACAGCAGTTCATTACAGGCACTTATTTCTGGACGTCTGCTCAGGTTCGTGGTATTTCATTCCTAGTCTAAACACTGGTTATGACAAGTGTAATTTGCTCATCTTTTGATCCACTTTGAATTGTAGCACTTGTAGTCACATGTATGCAGGTCATTTGACAGACTGGAGGGTCAGAGGGCTTACTAATAAGCTATATCTGAAATGGTTTAACCCCTGGACGAGTAGACAACTTTTATTCAAACTCACAGAACATTATTTAAAAGTATAGTGGAGACCCCAAGGTTTCAAAAGATAACCAAAAGGCTAAATATCAGGGAACTATATATAAAGACATTTAGATATTTCTATTTGATATAATGGTGCAGCCAGAAAACAAAAGCCTCTTGGGTTTGAATGTTCACTCATATATGTGTGAGGTAGCTTCAGTGAAGTGTTCCAACAAGTAGAAAATGTGTGTGACATTGTCATACAAATGTGTAAAAAATGTTTATTTCTAACTGAAGCTATTTAAGGGGAAATTTGAGGGACAACCATATTTTAAGGGGTTAACTAAATCCTGCAGGTTTTTGTTCTTTCCTTTTTCTGATGCTGTGTATTGGCTAAAGTTGTCATAAAGTGGTATTTGCCCTTCTCCTCATATCTCAGCGCTCATATAATTATGTTCTGGGATGTGACCTGAACAGCACAGAGAGAAAGAAATCAGCCTGACCTAAATTTTACACTTGTGTCAACTTTAACTTGTGCCAAACTTTGTGACTGACGCCGTAACCTTGCATGTCCCCCTCAGATCAAGGGCTAAATTAGATTAGGGCTAAATTAGAGCTAAATATGGTATAAAAAACCTTGTAGTGTGCATCCACCCTCGGCTGGGTGGGTTTGTGCACCTGCCCGACTTCATTTACAGGTGTCGACTGATTCTCTCACTGGACGGTCACAGGGACTGACCAAGTGACCTTAACCTCCCGCACCCCAGTGCCACATACACACACAAACACACACACACACGTCTCTATTCCTAGGGGATGGTTGGGCTAGTTTGGACTGGGGCACAAAGACAAGCATTATACTTCCACATCCCTTACACTGATCTGCCGGCACAGAGGAGAAGGAGGATTTGACCAAAGATTTCATAACATTTCATAATATTTTTATTATCACCATTACTATTTTTTTACAATTTTGCTATTATTTTGGCCATTCATTTAACACATGATCCCAAATTTAACATTTACAGCCTGTTTGTCCAAACTCATAGTTGCAAAAAACCTGAATTAAAACCTAGAATTTGCATATTGGACTAAGATCATTGGATCAAATGCCCCCTCTGTGCATTAATATCCTGAGTAAAGGGTGGCTGCACTGAGTCAGTGGAGGGGAAAGGGTTTAAAACAATGCATCAATCTGTGTTATGTCTCACTGTCCTGGCCCTGAGTTACTACAGGGCAAACAGGGACGTTTTCCCATAAAGAATGAAAGAGCCCACACTGTGTTTGCATCACTTTCCACAATCTTGTGACGGATGGAAGACCAGAAGCCACAGCGCAGAGAAGCACAGGACTTCTGCGTACTGTTCCCCCTAAACATCAACACACTGGTTAGACAAATGAGGCCTCAGCCCCTCTCAACACTGCACCGCTCCGGTCTCTGGGGGCTTCAGCTCGCTAAGCCCTAAGGTATGGCAGAGTCCCAGCATATAATAGCTTTCACCACCAAAACAAATAAAGCAATGACTAATGACTGACAATATGCTATCATTTTCTCACTCATGTCATCAATTGTTAGCTGCAAGTTATCAAACTACTGTGCATAGACATGCATTGAACTCAATGGCCCGCTAATGTGATTTTTTTTAATCTCTGGGGATTTGTGTTTAATTTTTCCTGTATGTTGTAATGACAAATAAATAAATAAATAAATAAATAAATAAAATTGCCTTGCCATACCCAACCTCTGCCCAGACGTTCTTCTCATTGCTCCTCAGGCTTTTATGGCACTAACTCCCTCTAGAGGTGATAAAGTGAGATGTTTCTCCCTCTACTGATGGACTCTGCTGTCCAGTGGCCAAATCTCCCTCTCACTACATGATCAGTCCCTCTCCCCTTGGATTAAAAGTATTAAACATTTCAGTCAGTGATTAGACCCCCTTCACCCTCTCCTCTTTACCCTGAAAGCTGCCTGGTGCAGGAGGAAAGTCCTGCGCGGTATCTCTGATGTATTTGGTTCTCTCTCTCTCTCTCTCTCTCTCTCTCTCTCTCTCTCTCTCTTACCCACACACACACACATACATTGATTCCCCTTGAGACAAAGCTAAACAGGAGTTGTAACTTACACACTTCATGTCCCCGTATGAATGTTAGGGCTATTTTTCAGTCGGGATATTGCAGCGCTCTGTGAATGAATTATTCGCCTACCGCAGTGAATAATAATAATTTGTCTTTTGACTCACAAACAAGCATTGTTGTAAATCAACTCAATCTCTCTCTCTCTCTCTCTCTCTCACTCTCTCACACTCACACACAAACACATTGTCTGACATACGCACTCAAACACGCGCGCATACACAAGCAGGCGCGCGCACACATACACAAGCGCGCAAGAAGTGAAACTACAGGGCATCTGACATAACGGGATGAATTAATATCTCGAGTAGCATCAGCTCTCATTTTTCTCATTCAGCATTAATAATCTGACACCTTGAGACAGGAGTTGAAGGGCAACGTGCTTAACTTTCAGTTCGAGTCCTTTGGGACGACACGGGACTATAAGTTGATATCAACTTTATTCTACGCAAAAAAAAAAAAAAAAAAAAAAA
>OMLF01056664.1:85422-91743 GCA_900302615.1 Holocentrus rufus | reverse complement strand
AGCACAGAGTGGATGGAGACTGCCTGCATTTTTTTTTCTTTTTTTTTAATAAATCTACATCCAGAACCTAAGATAATCTATAAGAAATTTTAAATATTCATTCAAAGAATATGAAAGAGAAGAGTATTTTCAACTGTGCATATACATTCATTCATTCATTCATTCATTCATTCATTCAAGCATAGTGATACTCGAGAAGTCAATGAATCATTGAGGGGTGACAGTCATTTACAATGACATCAAGTCTATGACAAAAGAAAAAAAGAAAAAAACAAATATATACATATATACAGATAGATAGATAAATAGATGCATGGATGGATGGATGGATGGATAAATGGATGATGGATAGAGAGAGAGAAAGAGAGAGAGAGAGAAATATACCAAAATATACCTTTATCTGTATCTGTCGTAGGAGTTTAAAGCTTGGTTTGAGCTCTACTGTAAGGAGCAGGATGAACTTCTTGCCTTCCAGATTGGCACAGTACCTTTTAATTGATTAGTGCATCTAA
Source organism: Holocentrus rufus (assembly GCA_900302615.1). Lineage (NCBI taxonomy): Eukaryota > Metazoa > Chordata > Actinopteri > Holocentriformes > Holocentridae > Holocentrus > Holocentrus rufus. The sequence goes on along the minus strand of OMLF01056664.1, from coordinate 91,231 downwards.
AGGCCTAAACATCCACCAAGGATACAGATATTCAACACATCCAGAGGATGGAGGGATTAGTGGGTGAGGGGGTGAATGAGTACAGATTTCAGAGAGGAAGAAGGGGTAGGAGAGAGTCGGGAGTCAATGACCATCCAGTCAACTGGCCAAAATTACCATGCGGAGCCTGAACCCAGGCTCCGGGCTTCCTGTATGTGTTGATGCATCCAAAAATGAGCGCATATGGGTGCCTGGGTGCTGTAATCACAGAGGTTATGGATTATGAAGAGAGGGCAAAACTCACCCCTCCTGTTAACTAAATGACAGGGCAGGGGCATCAAGTGTGTGGCATGATGCAAAGTAGATGTAGACACATCTGATTGTTTAATTCATTACTTCTATTTTATTGCAAAAGGTGTATTTTTTGTGATTAACCATATGTGTGTGCATGTAATGTCTGCATCTCTGTGTGTGTCCATGTGTGTTTGTGGGTGTGCAGGCAAGTGAGTGCATTTATTCATGTTAGTTTGTGTGAGTGTGTGTGGGTACAACATGTTATGAAAGATACTCCTGCAACTGAGGTTGAGTCAGTGCAAGTGCAAGTGTAAGGGCAAGGCCGAATTCCTGCGTCTTAAAACTTCTGTGAAGCAGGGCAGTTTGGCAGGAACATATGTGGGCAAATGGACAGCAGTTGTAAAGATGGTAGAGATATGTCAAACTCAGTATTCATGATCTATGGCAAACTGGCAGATAAACCCTGGACTTTGAAAAGTAAGAAAAAGGCCAACTTAAGCCTGTGGCATGAAATGCCCTCAGCCTTGAGCAGGTAAAGCATCTCGCTGAGTATTTACTGTAGTAGTTCTTGTAGAAAGCAGTTATCATGTATGACAACTGAATGCTTTTCTAAATAATTCCTTTTGGGAATGGAGCAACAGTGCAGCAGGAGTGCAACAAGTATGTAAAAACGGGACTTGTTGATCACTACATTCGTACGTTATTCCTGTTACAGGTATATTTGTTTTCACGTAAGTAAATAAGCTGTAACAAGCTTTTCTCTGTGTCCAACCCTACAAACTTGATACATTACATACAACCATGTTCCTCATTTGATTTAAGCATATTACTTTTACAAGAGGATATAATTGAAAATGTGTGATTAATCAAAACTGATTGACTGACATCAATCAGTTTTCCAAGGTCTTTAAAAGGGGTCTTGTAGATACAGAAGTTTTTGCAGGATGCTGACTCCATGAAATCATATTGAACTAATTTCCCCGTCATCACAACAAGTATAGTTCTTGAAATGGACTGTATTTGTTGTGAAACAGACACCTGATCTTTATTAACTTTAGATTTTTTTTGACAACAGAACCTACAGTACGCTAAAACCATTGAGAAACCCATATGTTGTCAACTTAAAACATGCACTGTCACATTAAGATATATTTATTGCAACTTGGGAGTAATTTATAAATGTGTCTGACAGGGCTGTTTCCATGGGATTAAAATGATTACAAGCTCCAACCTCGACTTTCATCCATCAAAGACAAAGTCTGGTAAATCATCCCACAAAGAAGATAATATTGGGGAATGAAAATACTACTGTAAAACATCGTATATCAACATCAACTAAATACCACTCAGCGCTCATGTACATTAACAGGGTCATAAATACAATGTAAACTGGAATTACAGGACAACATTTTCTGTGCAGTCACAGATGATTTATTCTCTATCCCAAAATATTCTACGAAATATCTTGTTAATTCTGTGTGCAGTAGTGTAGCAGTCTCTGCTCCTCTGTTTGGGAGCATGTGAAATGAAAGTTCACACATCAGTATTTATCATTTGTTAGAGAGAGATATTGTAGCTGTTCTTTCCGTAGCTGTGTTGTGGCCACTTCTGAAGCTGCTTTAATCTGTGAAGCGTTACATCAATTAAAGCCTTTTTTTTTTCTTTCAGTTTTTCCTCAGCATCTGTTCATTAACTTGATAGAGTTATCAGTCTAACTGACATTGGTTAACTGACAAGAATCAAGTCAAAACATCAAATACATGTCTCATCGTCTTACTATACTTATCAAACATACACTAATATCACTAATATCCAAGCAAAAAACATTATTTCTGCACTGCTCTTGCACTCTTGCTCCACCCCAACCTTAGAGGAATTGTTTTAAAAGTCCTGCAGAACTTATATAAATAGAGTACCTATATAATGGAAGTGATTATATTTAAGACAGAAACACGGACAATTTATCCCCACGAAAAATATAATGTAAAAATGACTACCAGAAAATCATAATTTCAAACAGCTATACTGACAGACTCATTATAACATTCTTCACGTTCCGTAAATGTTCTGTAGAAATTTTCAGATGGGAACGATATTCTGGCTAAGTGAGAACAGTCATGGTAACTTGACAGACAGGAAAAAGCATGGCTGTCAAAGAAATTTTTCAAACAAGTCATACATTTTTCTGCCTTTTTTAGACAATAACATGTTTATTCACCCAAGAGATGTATTATGTTATGTTGTGACATTTCTCTTGCATGTGAATATGAGAGAACATGCTGTCCACAAACACAACTGTCCAAGATGGAGCATGAAGGTAAAAAATCTAGCATACTAAGTAAGGCCATGGGACAAAAATTAATCCAATACCTTATCCACATGGGCCTCAATACAATGTAATTATTATCTCCACCGGGAAATCATGCATTTGGTCATGTGTCTGTGACCACAATTTTTTGTGCACAGTTATGACTGTATGATGAAGAATATCTTGTAGTTACAGTGATTCAAAAACTTTGAAAAACGTTTATTCTTGCTACTTCCACTGCCTCAGTCCATTCATTGTCTCGCTCACTCTACCATCACTCTCTCTCCACAAACTACTGAACCTATCAGTCTATAAGGACATTTTTTAATGCTATTGAGGCCATGTTCACTCCAATCACGGGTGAAGAAATCCAGGACGTGAGTTGCATTTTCTGGGCAAGTTTATAAAACACGCTGCTGAAGAAAAAAGTCAACAGAACACAGAGCAGACACACAGGAGAACAACACTGTAAAAGTTGTCAGAGGCTGATGGAATCTGTCAACAAGCGGGGGTTAAAATAGGTTCAAGGTGATGATGCTTCAACACTGTAAAAAATGAAGTGTAAAACAGCCGTCAGCGGACTAATTTGCCTAATCTTCTTGGGTCTTTGGAAGAGGAACAAGCTCAAAGCCATCATGGAAAACCCCTCTCACCCTCTCTGCAATTAGTTGTGGCACAAAACAATAACAACTATCTACTTTATATAGACAGTGTGTCCCCACACACGCCTGGCGGACGTCTGCACTCTACTGAGTGCATTCATCTAGTTGCATGAGAGATTTGAAATGTTTTCAAGGCAATAACACCCACACCATGGGTCCAACAATTATCACATTTGGTACTTAGACGACCTAAGGCCAGACTTACTAAAACCATTAGTGGGTACTAAGATGTTTTCACTCTTCAAAGTCCGCATTAAGACTTCAGTGCAAGACAATCATCTTTACCCATCAGGGGTTCTACCACTGGTTTTGCACAGACACTAAAAATGCACACATTAAAAGCTTTAGTAAATCAGGGCCTTGGTAGCTTACAAGTAGTGCTTTGAATAGCTGAGCTTGCTGGACACAGTTACCAATTTAATGATCAAAATATCACATGATGGCTTTGCTCCTAGAAAATGTTTCCTCCTAGACTTTTTTGAAATTTTGGACTTATCCGCATCAGACCTGTGCTGTCATAGAATATTTTTAAACTGACAATACAAAACTGATTGAACCAGCCATTTAATTTGATAAAGTGTGGTCTATCAAAAAGTAGATCAAACCATTACTACAGCTTATCTAATAATCATCAAGTGCCTTACATGCCGACAAAAACTAAGGAACCATGTCTGCAAAGGCATTTAAAAATCAACTGACAGGGGTACAACAAATGCCAAAAAAGGTAATTTTTTTACTCTGTTCAGTTGAAGTTCATACCATATGCTACACAGCCTCTAGAGCCAACGACCAGTCCAAACCTAAAATCGGGTTTTGATTGTTGCATATGGTCATGGCTTATCACGTCAAACCTCATACGTGCCTTTGGACTATATTGTTATAAATAACAGAACATTTATTTTGAATATATATGCCCAATTTTATGTACAAGGGATTTAGGAATTGCAGGCATGTAGGATCTTTCTGGGCAGCAAGGTAAATAAAAGCTTTGATATATGGATAAATGATTGAAAGAGAAGTATGGAGATCAGAGAGCAAGAACAAGAGAGAAAAACAAAGAGAAGTGCAGTTTTTTTCTATGTCTCTGAGGTTATGTTTGTTGAAAATCCACAAACTAGAAATAAACATATGTACAACATATTTCCATAGGTCAGGGGAATTTCCTGTATTTGGATGGTCCAGTGTTGATATCATGATTCTAACCCTGAACATCAACCTTAACATTAACTGTAACTCAGACATTGAATATCTATAGACAACGTTTCATACTTTCAGCTGAAACTCTGACCACAGTGTATGATTGTCAGTTGATAATAAGTTTGTTTTGAAATTTATCAAATAAATTCCTGAAAATTACACATGAATCTCCTTCTACCTACAACTTGAGATTGGGGTTATCAGAAATTTAAAACATTTGACATACACAACACTGTCTTCAGAACACAATTCCACATTGTTCAGGTCAAGCTGACCTTAGCACTGACATATATGACTCTATGACTACCTTACCACCTGGTTTCTCAAATTATGGTCTGGAACCTAAAGCGGGTTACTTGTGACTATATTTTTGGGTTGCCAGATGACAAAAGTAATAATATGTTAACTTTGGCTCCTTGGCTGACACAGAGAACCCTGATCTGTATTATCCCTTGCCTTGAAATCACCTTAGCCCTTAACTCTATTCATATTTGCAGAAAGGCTGCCAGAAGGTTGCTGGCTCTATCCCCAGTACCAAGAGGAAGATATATCCCTGCAGGGAGCTGGCAGTTAGAGCACGGCTGTTATTTTAACTATAGTTCCCACCAACACGTCCAAAGTGCCCTTCAGCAAGGCACTAAACTGGGGCATATAACTCAGATAAACATCTAAAGATATTTAATGTCTGAATTACAGTTAATGGTTGAGGTTAGGATTACGCTGAGGTCAGCATTATGGTTGCACAGTTTGTAGAGATGCAACAAATAGAGAAGTAACACTTTGTTGGACATTTAGCTTTTGCAGCTGATCCTACACTCTGATCTCTCCAATGAAATGTGTGCATGTGTAAATTTGTGAGGTTACATGTGTTTGTAGCTAGAGTGGTTATCAAAAAAATAAATAAATTCCAGATACATAGAGAAAGAGCCAATAAAGTTCATAAAATAATCTCCCTCTTATTTTTAGATGTCCTATTTTGCAATGCTGGAAACTGACTCTTGATCCCCCTTGTGCTACTGTCAACAGAGATCTCTGGTGTGAGCTCAGGGTGCCAGCAGGGTGGCTGTCTGACCTGCTCGGACTACAATGGCTGCCTGTCCTGCAAGCCGCGCTTCTTCATGCATTTGGAGAGGATTGGGATGAAGCAGATCGGGGTGTGTATGACTTCCTGTCCTCCGGGCTTTTACGGCACGCGCTCCCCAGACAGAAACACTTGCACAAGTAAGTAATTATCCGGAGAATAACACACTTTATTTGTTTTGTACTTTAACTAAAATAACAAAAAGTAAAGATCACAAGAGCAGAGCAGTTTTACTGTCCCTTAAACAGATGTTAGGATGGAAAATATGGAAAATACCAAAAACCTTTC
>OMLF01056664.1:67922-80422 GCA_900302615.1 Holocentrus rufus | reverse complement strand
TTCTGGCTTTTTTGCATAATTCCACCTCAAATTTGCCAGGGCTTGCGTTGGAAAATCACAACTTCCAGTTGGTACTGATTACTCCCTGTAATCGATCTTTTCAGTTGCTGATATTGTCTCAGAACAGTTGAAAAGCTCCAGGAAATAGGCAGACAAATTTGAGCTTTTAGTGTTAGGAAAACTTGGCTCCGTTCCTCCGTTATCCATGCCTAGAGATTGTGAATGTTTACACACACATCCTCATCCGCCGCCATCTCTTTCAAGTTAATGCTGGCTAATTTGTCCTCCGATCGACCTACTGTTCACCTCTCTATCTCTCTAGCCGGATAGACTGCGTGCCCTCTGCAAACCCTAGCCCCCTTTAACACCCCCCCATCACACACACACACGCACATACGCACAAACTCTCCACACACAGACTCCTCACTACTTATATACACAAAGAAACACACACTATTTACACTCACTGACCCACTCAGATCCTCTTGCATGCAAACACACAAATACACACAGCGACATAGACACACACATACACCAGCCAGCACCAACCAGTCAGTGAGGGGGGAATGTTATACACACACACACACACACACACAGAACCCCCCTCATGTTATGCTGGCGGCCGTGCGGCGGGCATTCCTCTTGTGGGACAGCCCATAGCCTTTAATCCCAGCCTGGCTCCCGCCAAAAGCTCCCCGGACGACAGCACGCCTGCCACGGAGGATGTGCCATCATTACACTCACTGTGCCCCTCCAAACACACACACACACACACACACACACACACACACACTGATCTTTTGCTGTCTGTCTGTGTCCCTGTTGTCTGTCTCACTTGTTTGGTTTCTGTCTCCTCTTTTCTTGTTCATTTTATTCCCCATCTCCCTTGTAATATTCTCCCTCTCTCTCTCTCTCCCCCTCTCTCTCTCTCTCAGTCACTGGCATGCTCGCTCGCCCATTGTGCCAGCATGCCAGACAGTCTGTGTGCTGTGCAGCGCTGTCCCACCCAGTAAAGCCCCTAGCTGTGCTCTCTGGTGCAGTTTCACTGAGCCGTATGCTCTGTGCATGTGTGCTGTATTTCTGTTTGGTTTCTAGAAGTTGCATCGCAGCCACAGTCGATTCAGCAGGTCTACGCTGGCGGGTGTGTTTACACTATACAGGCAGGGATTTGAGGGGGAACAACAGGGGATGAAAGGGATGACAAATTTCTGCATGCAATCCCCTTGTTAACTAGAGATTAAGGCAAATGTGTTTAGAGATAATGCAGTAATTCATCTTCTCATTGTGTCCTCTTTTGTTATGTTTTTAATGTGTACAGATGACTGATGGAAGTTGGGTGTGTTGACGGTATGGTGTACAGACTGTGCAATTTAAGAGCAGATGCAAACAAGGTTTTGATTGGGTTTAGGATTACAAACAATTGGCTGGAATGTCTGTCCATTCTTAATTAGTTCAATAAGTGTTTTATTATGTATCCCCTGCTAAGTACAAACGTGAAAGGCCGAAGTGAAGCATGCGGCGCATATTATTTTGCAAAAGTCAGCGCAAATGGACATGCATCATATAACGTGTTACGAGTGAACGAGTCACTGGTTACAGGCTGATCTCATAAGACATTTCCAATTGCTCTCTTACATCGGCGCAATTATTGTTGTCTTTATATTTTGCGAACAATCAATCCCAGATGAAGGTGTGGTGTCCCAGTGGAAAGGTACCAAATGCTTTTGTGAGCTATTGCTAAACAACTCACAAAAACATGAGGTCGAATTACAGAAAACAAATTGGGCAAAGTCTTTCCATTCCATTATGTCTCCCGGGTTGTCCAGATATGATACATTGTAAATAAAATTTTGGTTCGGAGACAAATAGATTCCAGAAAATGAAATAACGATCAGTTGCAACTCCATTTTGTAAGGACATGTGTAGCTTACTTTGTTACATGTATGTTTTGTTGTTACGATTATTTTTCATTACATTACATTTCATTACAGCATTATTATGCACTTGTATTTTTGTATAGTTTAAAACACTGGAATTATGACAATTTTAAGGTTAAGTAGTAAATTTTTTCCTTTAATCATAGACAACCCCATCTATGATTGAATCCGTCTCGACCAAAACTAGAAACCAGACAAACAAGAGTTATTGGTGATGTCATCAGCAATATTCTTTCTACATCTGCTCCAGGCGATCTTTGCAGAAGGTTTTCCTGAACTTTTCCACAGACATGAAGCTACATCACTGTATTTCACAATGCCACTAGCCTGTCTCGGGTCGTCCCCAAAGTCGTCACTCATTTATTGCCACTCTCAAGAAGAAAGGCTCGGCCACATGACATGTTACAAACATGTCTTTTACGATGGCGCTGAATGTCTGCTGAAAGTCTTCCAAAACCTCCAAAGGTGTCTCATTTGGGGTCCATTATACACTTGTCAGCGCACAGTTTACAGAACACAGCACAAACCGTTCCAACAACAAAACAAAGGTTGGTTTGATAAACACTCTCCTAATCACCTCAACACTGGCATGGCGTACGTTTCCCCTCGGGCTCGGGCAGAGACACACAGAATACAGTATGACTAATCCACTGATCTTGTAAATAGTTATGGTGTCTGGGTAAGAAAACAACGTCAGCGAAGGGGACTTCCTGTGTTTATAGAGAGAGGGGAGACCCTGAATGAGTCAATCCAACAGAACACATCATCCATCCTTCTATCTATCTTTTCTCCTTTCCCACTCCTTTAATATCCCATTTTGCACAATTAATTGTCCATATTGTGCGTCTGCATGCACATTATGTTTGTTTGCACATAAAAAGCATGTGCATATGCAAGTGTACATGTATACAAGGGCCTTGTCCCCTCCTCACCAGTGCTTGTGTCCTTACCTCTGAGGTCTTTCACTGCTCCTGGCCAGGAGAAGACCAAACACAGTGGGCTGGTAGAGCCCAGTATCACTCTGAGTGGAAACCTGGAATGTGTGGGTTGGCCCTGAGCTGGCAGGCTGGCAGGCTGAGTGAGACCTTCTCCTTGGTCCAACCAGAGGACTTTAGTTGATTAATGACCAGCCTGAGAGAGAGAAAGGATGAGAGAAAGGGGGTAAACATGGGGCAGACGAGGGAGAAATGGGGAGTGGAGGGATAGAAATCTCTCTCTCTTTCTCTCTCTCTCTCTCCCCCTCTCTCTCTCTCTCCCTATGTCTGTGCCTACTGCCTACTTCAGCAGTTTCACAATCCCCATCCAGCCAGCCAACCATCCAAGCAGGCTGTGTTGCTCTGCTCCACTCACACATGGACAGCAGCAGCAGCAGCAGCAGCAGTACAACAACAGGAAAGGGCCTCTGGTTTCACTAGCAAGATCTGTCTTCACTCTCCCTGGGGGTGGATCTTGTTATTATCATTAATAACTTTTGCTCCAACAGAGATAAACCTCCAGCATTCCTAAACCCTTCGTTTTGTTTATGAGATGGTGTTGCAACAGTAGATAAATTGGGGGTTTATTTAAAGGCTTTCTATTTTGGACAAAGCCTGCTGATCACGGGGAGAGGATAGCAACAGCTGAATGTCTGGCAGGGTGTGGCTGCTGTCTGTGGCTATAGACTGACATCTAGTGGTTTATGGGGAACATTGCATGAACCAGTGTCACACCGTAGAGGAAATTTCCACCCATGGGTACTGTTACCCTGTTAAATATCATCAATATGTGATATTTAGCTCAAGCCAGGAGTTTTTTTCTGAGCAAACGTAATGTTTTTGTTTTTAAATGCTCTCCTTCAACTTGCACTGTCTACTTATTTTAGTTTGTGTTTTCCTACATTTCCCAGAATGACTTTCAGCAACCTCCAGAGAGGGGGCACAGTCCACATTTTACTACTACTACTACTACTACTACTAAAAATAATAATAATAATTGATGTTAATTATTGATGTCATACAAGAACAACCAGGGGAAATAATTGAAGTTTTATATTTTTATTTTTTTAATCTATTTTTTTATATATTTCTTATAAATGGTATATATGTTTGTCCTGATTGCACTGTATATGCAACAAAGAAAACTGTTTCTTAACTGGATACTTAATGCTTTTTGCAGGTATTTGGGCAAAATGAATCCAAATTAACTGTGAATAGCAAACATAAGAAGCATTAATATTTTCCCCTTCTTTATGTCCAGGAGGAAGGAGGAAGGGTGAGCGAAGAGGAGGGAGGAGTCGCAACAACCGGAGGGACAAGGAGAACCAGGAGGGGCGGCGGGATCGGAAGAGGGAAAGGGAGCGAGAGAGGGAGAGAGACACAGTTGAACGTGAGGACGCTGAAAACAGGAACAAAACTGAGCACAGGCATCGCAGAGGCCAAGACAGACTCACAGTCTCGCCTGACGAAGGCCTGGCACAGTAGTGCACAAAGTCTAGCGCCTCCCCACTCCCCTCCTTTTATTCCCAGCCATTCTTTTTGTCATCCTGATCTTCCCCACCCCTCCACCCACTGTCTGCCCCCTCAACCCCTCACAGCAGGGGTGTTGCTGCTACCTGTATGAGTTGAATATACTGTTTATGCACAAGCGGGATGGGGCACATTCAGCCACAAGGCTTGGGCCACTATGGACTTTTAAAAAAGAATCTTTGTTTTCTACCTTCTAGCCTCTACTCCTTCACTCCCGCTTCTGAGATAGTGTCTGTATTTTTTGCTTTTCCCCAAGTTTGAACAATGCAAGAGACACTGCTGAGACTGCTGTTATGACTTGACAGATCAGAACTAAAAAAAAGTGGATAATGTCTGTGAGGACTGTGGAGGACTGGCTGGCAGATGGACGGACATGTGCATCGGAGAGACAATGAGGTTATATTATGTGCTTGTTGATATGGTTATTTAATGGGGCCCAGGTACAACATTGCTCATCTTGGTTTTTTGAATGTAGATTTTTGTGACATTATGTAGAACCATTGTTTATTGTTGTTCTTGTTCTTTAGATGTCTTTGATGCATTTTTTGTTTATTTGGTGCAAAATTTGTAAAAAGGACAAATGAGTTTGCTCTTGCCATCTTGTAACACCTTCATAATCACTAGCACTGACAGAGCAGAACAGATGTAGGAGGAGCGGCATGCTGTCATATGTGAATCAAAGAGACTGAAAATGTTTTGTCAGTGGAAAAAGGTCAGAACCTGAAAATCTTTAACATTTATTCTCTATCTCTTGGAGCTGATTTTGCTCAGATTAGTGGTAAATCCTATCTACCACTGGTTTTGCATATTGGTGTAAATGGGATCTGTGTTCTCAATAAAGCCCCTTGACTAGAAACCAAAAGCAACTGTATGTCAAATAAAACTATACTGGGTTTTTATCTGTGTGTGTCTGTGTTATTTATCTATTTTCCTTCTAATCTTTGACCTTGATCTTGTGCAACCAACTTAAATGTGCTGATTAGAAAACTTTGCTCTGTTAAGAGTACAGATAATATGTCATCAGAGCCAACAGGCTAAGAAAACATTTCTTCATCCTACTACGTGTTTGCTTCACTTCTGGCCTGACCAAGCCCTTCAATGTACAGCACCTTAACTCATTTAGGAGTGTCAGGCTTTGATCAGGCTTTGATCAGTGATTCTTTTAATCTCTTGCCTCAGATTCATATATAGAATTATATTTACAGTATATACAATCTATATGACATATTGTGTTGCTTGGCTAAATAGTAATACTCAGTTCTTCTAACTTATATAATCCATGACACTTCGTATTGGATCCAGACAATACAAAATTAATAGATTCACAAGATTATTCTGTATCATGTCACTACAAATTTCTGTTGGTCTTTGAGAAACCTGTTTAGAAAGAAAAGTTATGTAGTTTGTTTGGTGCATGCTGTGAATCATTAAACATGCAGTTTAAATGTATCAAGCTAATCACAATATTTTCAACTATAAAGTCATAGTCCATTGAGATGTTATTTTTATAGTTTTGCACTTGGCAGGGCAGGGAAATGACTTCCCATATATTTTTCGGCCAATACTTTTGGTAAGTGGCACCAAGATCTTAGAAATGCTGATGTATCATTAGGAGTGCTGAATCTAACTACCTGAATCAAAGTTTATGAGTCATATACAGTAGTTTGCAATGGAATTGATCTGTCAACTCTGTGCATGATATATGCTCAAGTTACACCCTTCTTGCACACAGTCATATCTAAATTGCTTCTTTCACCTGTTCATGTAAGATTTGTGACTGAAGTGAACTGATATAATCAATAAAGGATGATAAACCTTATACCTTTCACCTGGCTTGTCCAGTACATGAAATGTGCAGGTGGTCTTCAACATTTGGTCGATCAGTTTACATCAATAACACTATTGCACTAGAAGCCTTACAAGTATCTCTAATATAGAGAAGAAATATTACAAGTAATCCTTTTTTCAGGCTCATTTGTTTATTGATGATGTCGACATTTTGCTGATCAGTAACATCTAAGTGCATCAACAGGCATGACAGTATTTCCTCCTCATTCATACAGCAGAGAAATCCACACTACTAAATAAATGGAGATATATGAAATTTCATCTAACTTTGACAGGTGCACAATATAAATAAATGGCGGTCACAGTACAATGAATCCATATATCATAGTTATGCGAAAAGCAATGTTTGAGCTACAACTGCTAAAGGGAAAGAAGAGGAAAGAGGAAATTGGACCAAGGACAAAACCAGGATCCAAGAACCTAGAGTACTCCACTGCTAAAACAACAGACAGAAAATCAAGGAGGAAACACTGCGAGAGATTTTGAGATCGACCCGGATGCCCTTCTTGTAAGACTGGACAAATTAGCAAACACAGGTGCTGCTTCCAACTAACTTAATGCCCCCCCTGTTCACTTAAAGTTAGCTGCAAAATCCTCGCCCTTCTTGATGGAGCCCTTCAGCTCGCCCATGGCATCAGCCACCAGCTTCTCCTCAAAGGCGGACAGCTTGCCGAGCCCAAGGTTCTTCTCAATGCCATTCTTCCCCAGGAGGAGAGGTGTGGAGAAGTACTTGCACTCCGTCTCCTCAGACCTGACATAGGCGCACTCCACCACACCCTCTTTGCCATTCATGGCATCCAGGACTGAGAAGGTGAAACGGGCACCAGCATAGGCCATGGAAAGGGTAGCAGAGCCAGCTCCAGCCTTGGCCTTCACCACCTCAGTGCCGGCCTCCTGGATCCTGCCGGTCAGAGCGGACAGCTGGTCAGCAGGGAACTCGACTTTGGGGGTGCACTGGGAGATGAGGGGAATGATGGTCTTTCCCGCATGGCCACCAACGACTGGCACATTGACGCGTGCCGGGTCAAGGCCTTTGAGCTCTGCCACAAAGGCGTTTGCTCTGACAATGTCCAGGGTTGTGACACCAAACACTCTGTTGGGGTTGTAGACGCCATGCTTCTTCATGACCTCTGATGTGATAGGTACAGTGGAGTTAACAGGATTAGCGATGATGCAGATCATAGCCTCGGGGCAGTTGCGGGCACAGGCATCAGCCAGGGTGGCCACGATGGTGGCGTTGGTGTTGAAAAGGTCATCACGGGTCATGCCTGGTTTCCTGGGTACACCAGCGGGAATGACCACAACTTCGCAGCCCTTCAGTGCAGCATCCAGCTGGTCGGGACCCATGTGGCCGGTGACATGGGCCCGGGTCTCGATGTGGCTAAGGTCGGCGGCCACACCGGGTGTGTGGGCAATATCATACAGGGAGAGGTGACTCACCAGCGGGCTATTTTTCAATAGCAGAGACAGCGGCTGGCCTATACCGCCTGACGCTCCGAGAACCGCCACCTTCGCGTTGTTCTGTGAGGAGGTGGACAAGCTCCTGGCGAAGCCGATCGTAGGTCTGACCGCTCTGGAGAACATGTTGGGAGTGTGTTGCGGATTTCTTGATTTATTTGGTATAAAAAACTTGAAGAGCCCCTCTTCCCTGTGACACCAACGTCCTCTAGCCACGAGCGTACCGGAAGACCTCCTGAGCTGTCATGCGTCGAAGATAAAGGTTACGCGTGCGCCATTACGCTAATACACGTCATCGCGTAATGTTACGTCACTCGTCTCCGTCTCAGCTTCTTTTTTCGGAGGAAAACAAAGCCAGTTAGCATTTTGAGTCGCTGGATTAGCATTGGAAATTTGTACCGCTGCACGATTTGCAACTTTACACCAAACGAAGACAGCGAAATCTAACAAAACGGTACGTAAATAGTAATTGTCTTGTCCGGAAGATGAGGAAATCTTTTTCATCGCAATACGAAGCTTGTTATTTGTGTCGCCCAGCTAAGCTAGGCTAGCGCTGTCAGTTGAACTCCGTCTATTTGCTGGAGTCAAAGTGTCGCCCTCAGCCTAGCTACAACAGGTCGTATTGTTATGATCGCTGTTGTCAGTCGGAGAATCTACTCATCCTGCTGAACTTGTCTCTGTGTTTGTGTTGCAAACGCCACTCCTGTTCAGTTTTTCTATTATCTAGCCTGTAAACTAAATCGTCAATTACTGTCTTCAAAAATTAAGAGTTAAAACGGTTAGCTGGTGTTTTACTTGGGTAACGTTAGCTGGGTTCATTACTGTTAGCCCACTCAAAAGGCCAGCTGGGCTACTAACTTGTATCTGCTACAGTCCTCAGACAGCCAGTACAGAACAATCCTTTGTTCCTCTCTGTTCACTGTGTTAGTCTGTTTGGGCAGTGTCACATAAGCAGTACGTCCTGGCATATCGTTAACTTGCAATCGGTCTTTACATCAAATTTGCAAATTGCCAGTGAACTAATGCTTTTGAATTTTCATTAATTTAATCTGTTTAATTTGGGATAAAAGGTTTGGTTGCCATCCTTGTAAATATCTTCATCATGGGTTCAGATCAAATGCACCCTCACAGACTGCTGTTTTTCTATTTTGGCAGTGGCGGGTTTGAAGGTCAATCAGCACTCCTAATGATACATCAGCATTAACACTTCTTCCAGTAAGTAACTAATGACGAATCTGCCAGTCTTGTATGAAATACAGTTAGAATATGGATTATAGTCATTTGACATTAGTCATTATCATTTTGAATCTATTTGCCTTTTTCCACTTGTATGTCTTTATAGTGTGCTCTATTCATTTATGGGTCTAACACTAATAACAGCAATAGTAATGACAATAATACTTGACTTGAATAGTGCAGTTCTTCCCTAAAGGCAATATTATGAGTAAAACTACAGCCAAAATCTATACACATGCCCATAATAACCATATCTCACAATTTCCACCACTTTACAGTACTTCCCAAGGATGGCTAGTTGTGGCGAGGTAGACCATTCTGTTAGCTCGCTCCCATCCAGTAAGAAAGGCAGTAGCAGCGGAGGTGGAAGTGGGAACAGTGCAGAATCATCATGTTCTGGCTCCAGCAACTCATCCCCAGCCCTGCCAGTACCAGAGTGCGCCATCTGTCTGCAGACCTGCGTCCACCCAGTGCAACTGCCGTGCCGTCACGTCTTCTGCTTCCTTTGTGTAAAGGGAGCGTCGTGGCAGAGCAAGCGCTGCGCCCTCTGCAGACAAGAAGTGCCAGAGGACTTCCTAGAGAGGCCTACACTTCTCTCCCCTGAGGAGCTGAAGGCATCGGCAGGAGGTCGGGGTGGGGCAGCGGGCGACCACGCCTGGTACTACGAGGGGCGTAATGGTTGGTGGCAATACGATGAGCGGACCAGCCGTGAGCTGGAGGACGCTTTCTCCAAGGGCAAGAAGACGGCCGAGATGCTGATCGCTGGCTTTTTGTATGTAGCTGACCTGGAGAACATGGTACAGTACAGGCGTAATGAGCACGGTCGTAGGCGCAAGATGAAGAGGGACATTGTTGATATCCCCAAGAAGGGGGTGGCGGGACTGCGTTTGGACACAGATGGCAGTACTGGTGCTGCTGGGGCAGCAGGTCGAGAGAACTCTGCTGACGGGGCAGATACCACAGCTGCAGGTGCACAGCAGCAGGTCACAGGTATCCCCCCTACTATTGCCGCTGCTCCAGCCACTGCCAGGCCTCCCACCTCTCTTGGAGGCCAGCCCGGCAGCAGTAGCCCCTCACTGGAGGACGCGCTATCACAGCTGCAAATTAGTCCTAGGCCCACACCCTCGCAGGAGAGGTCTGAGGCTGGGGAAGGCGAGGAGGAAGAAGAGGAGGAGGCCTCACCCTCCAGGTCCTCTGACCCTCACACCTCTGTGGACGAGTCTGGCTCTGGAGACTGGAGCGACGATGAGGAAGAGGAGGATGAAGAGGAGGAGGGGGGTGATGGGGAACGCGTGGAGCCCTGGGAGGAGAGGCCAAGGAGGCAAAGACTGAACCCAGAAGACAGAGCCCCTCCTGGGGCAGAGTCCTCTGCCTCTCCCGCTTCCTCATCCAGTAGCAACGGAAGGTCCAGAATGCCCGATGGCCAGTGTACAGTGACTGAAGTGTGAATATATTCATCATTGCTACCATCATCACCAAATGGCTATGTTCCATTCCATTAATTTATTCCTCACTATATGTTGTTGTTCACTCCCTGTCACAGATCTGATGTGGGTGGATTGCTTGGTACTGGTGAAGTGAGGCATGGCACTCTCGATAACAATTAATAGCTCTCTATTAGACTAAAAACTTGAGCTTTGTGCCTCATTTTGACTCACAGCAACATGCATCTGGATAATTTGGTTTGTCAAATTCTTTTTATTCTGTGTCTTCTTGCTAATCCCCAGCCACTTCAGTTCAGGCTGCATTTCACAATGCGTTCTCATACTGAGAAATGGGGGTACATTTGTCAGAGAACATCAGAAGGGTGTGGCATATTATTGTAAGCCATGGAAACACTAATTCATAATTGTCCATCCAACACAGTGTGTGAAGTAGCTGTAACAGGCTTGTTGTTGCATTCAGCTGGCAGTGGTGCTTCCTGTATGTCTGCGTACGGGCAGCCAAGTAGTAGCAAGCATATTCAGTCTGTCTTATTCCAGGAAATCCCAGGAAGTTAAAGAAGTCACCCTGCCTCTGCCCATGTAAGTCATTTAGGTCATGTCTTATCTTAAAAACTTATGATCCTAAATGTCTAAAGGGAGGTCTGTGACATGTAGTGAAAAGGGTACAAATGGGGAGTTTACTTGGTGAAATGGAACTTGGTCATTGTCATAATCATGAACGTCTGCACTCTAATCCGCTACAGTTTAACTCTCTCAGCTAACATAGCACCCAGAAACAGGCTCACAAGAGCTCAACTCATCTGACTACTGTCGACAAGAGTAATATGACCCTTGATAACCTACTTCCCCACCTCAACCCCACCAAAATAATTTTCTTGCTCCAGATTCAGCTAATTATAAAGTCGTTCTTATGGAATTTGGAAGCTAGTTCTTAACTGTTAACTTTCTGAAATGTATTATATCTGGGCAGTTGGTGGGTGGTTTGAAAATTCCTTCTGGATGTTTATCCCCTTGAAGAAAGCGAACAAAGGATATTTAATGGACCAAGTTGGGTTCTGATTGAATTGGATTAACTTATTGTAACGGTTTGTTGATTCAGGACTGGCAAACTCTTGAGCTGTGTCGATATGGCAAGCTCATAATGCAGTCCATGAGCAGAGGCCCACAAGATCATGTGGCTGCTGGCTTTGGGTTTGTCTTAGGTCTGATTTCAATTAACCTACATCTTTTTGAGTGTCTTAATATGGCGAATTCTGTTATAAATCAATGCTCATAATAAAAGTGCATATCATTTCTATTTTAACGTTTCCTGAGTTGATAGAATTGGCTTTTAAATGTGACGTATTTCAGTGTTTTCTTCTAAAGCGTTAAGGCCTCTGTAACCTCCATAAGTATTCTTACTATCCCTGACTCAAGTATTCTGAATTGGCGTGTTTCTAAAGCTTCATGATTTGCGCATGTGTTTGAAGAGAGAGTTATTTAACACTACTGGGTGGGACAAGGTTGAGAACTGATATTTTTGGATTTAGTTTGAGTAAATGTTTGTATTTTCTGTTTGTTTTTGCTTTTCTTCTAACTGTAAATCCTGTCTTGTGTCAAAATGTCTGAGGCAGTAAGAGAAGAACAACACGCCATCGGTATTGGCCGTCTCCTGCAGAAATTATTTTTTATATTTCTTACCTGCTTACATCATCGTTTCACTCAGCAGCTCAGTTTTAGACTCCTCATTCTGAAAATAAAAGTTTTGCTTGGCAACCTTTTTTGTTACATGGTTTGTAATTTAAGAATAAATTGTCATTTCATCATCCTAAAAGGATAACATTTTGTGTGCTGTCATCTCCTTCGACCCTATTGTATTTTTTGGGCTTTTCATTATACTGCACAATAAGGTGCAGTTCATGGTGGATTAGTTCTTCAAAATTTCTCTGCCTTGAAAATCAGCGTTATGTAAGCGGGGTTGCATCAATGGGCCCATTGTAAGTAGGGTGTTGTAACAGACCTCTTTCTCTCTACACTCAACATATAGGGATTTCTTGGATTCAAACTGCCCCCCCCCCAACCCCTTTAAATTT
>OMLF01056664.1:45411-67902 GCA_900302615.1 Holocentrus rufus | reverse complement strand
ATGAAGAATTACCTTGAGGATAAAACTGCATCTCCACAAAAGAGGGGGTGAAGTAAGTTCAGTAATATCTAGTTTTTACGAGTGAAACAAGATAACCATCGAGCTGAAAATACATGGACAGACATTTTAGACAAAGACCTTCAAAAATGTTAAATTCAGCATGGATGGTTATTGTCAAATGGGACAGGATCATAGCAGTTTACCTCATGGGCTTTAAGAGAGAAAATTATAAATAACAGAAAAATATCTATGTATCAGATCATTTGAAACCATGTAAGTGTCCACCAGCTGTATATATGGAGGGATAAAAGGCCTAACCACCCCTTCACCTCACCTCATGGTTGTTTAATATTCTGACCACAGTAGCTATTAGCACTCCAGCTGGGTGCCTGGCCAGGAAACACATGACCTTTGGAAGGGGAACTGGAGACAAAAGGCCTGGCATCCTCCAGGGACCTGTTCAGTTCTCGCCCTGTCTGTTGTGTGCATGTCTGCGCTTCTGCAGTCCCTCATTTATGTGCAGCCCACTGACAAAACGGAATGGAAAACGTTTTAAATATATGCAGTGAAAAACATGAGCTGCAAATTAGTATCCAGCCCTCCAAAATATTCAGCATGCATGTTTCAGCTATTCAGTTCATCTTTCAAGGTTTCTCCGAGTTATGCATAAATGAGAGCTTCTGTGCAGCGAGAGTTTTGCAGATCCACCCAATAATGGTCTGACCTGCAGAACCTCTGGCTCAGAACAGAAATAGAGACTTGGTATTATCAAGGCCAACAAGACGCTTACAAAACTGAGGCAAAGAAAAAGGAGTGCAGCAGCATTACACTCAATTCTGCAGTCTTCCTGTCGGATGCTGATACTTCATGCTTGTTATTCCACATCAGTATCTGTCTGTATGCTATCTGTCTACTTCAGTCAGGCTCAGCCTTGCATGATATAATCATTACCATAATCTCATTTTCGGAGGACCTGGAGGGAAGACAGTGATCACTTGTTTGACTGGAGACAGAGAGGTTTAAAAAAAATGCAAAATGCAGTCCTTGAGGTCTTTGTTTTATTCCATTTTGAAGATACAGGGTTATTGAAATTGTAAGAAAACATTGTGGATTCATATAACTTTATTAAAAAGATCAATCAGGCTCTTTATCAAAGGGAAAAGTCTAAACCACACACAGGCAGTATAGATTTTAAATTGATCTGTGCAACACTGTAGTACACGGAGTAATTCAAATGCAGCCACTGTCACAAGATGTAAACAGGAAGGTGATGCTGAAAATGAGATAATGTCCAATTTTTGTTTCAGGAGAGAACAATGAGCATTAAACATAAGAGGGCTTTTTCTCGCAGGTGTTCATCTACAACATCAGTCTACAGAGAATCAAAGAACAAGACTGAAA
The DNA here is from genome assembly GCA_900302615.1 of Holocentrus rufus. NCBI lineage: Eukaryota > Metazoa > Chordata > Actinopteri > Holocentriformes > Holocentridae > Holocentrus > Holocentrus rufus. The sequence continues at coordinate 66,501 of OMLF01056664.1, read as the reverse complement.
CAATCTTTCAGGGCCAACTGCTACTGCGTCACAGCTGATATAATTTGTTGTGAACAAGAGGCTGCAGGACTAAAATATAACCTCAAAGGTACTGTGGGATTTTTTAATTACGATGTTCTGTTTTTGCTTTCTTCTTTCCCACAAAACAGAAAATGCTAATTACACCTTTTTTCCTGTAGAAACGCATTCTGCAGTGCACGACCAAAATAGGCACAGTAACAGCATCTGAGCTCCTGCTCTTTTGTTCGCCGATGAGTAACCAACGTGTCATGTTGAAAATCCACAAAAACAAAACGTAACACAACCAATTAAGGATGGGAGAAGGAGCAACCTTACTTTGTCAAGTGACTGGAGGCACTGACTGTAGTCCCTTTTTCCAACCTTAGCGCACAAAAGCAGAAAACCTTGTACTTTCTGTCACTCTGCTCCCAAAGTCAATCCTCATTAAATATGTATCATTTTTAAAACAATTTAGCTAATAACAGGAAAGTCCTTATAAATTTCTTATGCTTAATGAGAACAAAGGCATTTGGGTGACATCAAGAGACTCAAGACAGTTTATTTAGGAGTAAGTGTCTCCCCAAAGTTAGTCGTTCTGTTCATGACATCTTCGCAATTTTGACCAGGAGAGCACTTGCAAACAGTAACCTCAGTTGAACATCCAGCATGTTTTCCGCTCAAAAATTATTTTGGGTTAACAGGAACCAAGTCACTTGTGTTTTGACTTGCTGGCCAGGGCCTGCAGGTTAGCCGGTCCGCCCCACACCGTCCCAAACACATCCTTCTCAGTCCTAAGAGCCTCTGATAGAGGGAGCTCTCTGCCCGACAACACGACCCTCTTCACGGCCTGGATGACCGGGGCGGGCCCCTTTGTGTAGCGGTCGAGCCAGTTCTCAGTCTGCTGCAGGACGTCGACGCCACTGCTCGCACCCCCTCCCTCCTGAGGTGCTTCCAGGACTCCGTCTGCCAGTGCAATCCGCGTCCCCAGCTCTGGGTCCACTTTCAGAGCGCCGCCGAGGAGCTTCAGCGCATTCTGGCTTCCAACAATGCGGACAAGTCGCGCAGCGCCGCCCCAGCCTGGGACCAGACCCATGTGTTTGTGGACGAACTGGATCACACTGCCTGATGCCATCAACCTGCAAGACATAAGACGTGAGGGTCAGATGTCAGAACCTTCGGCATCTTGAACGTTTTGGGCGCATGGTGCTGGGTGATGACTTTGGTGTGAAGGAGATCCAGATACTCACAGTACTCCTCTTTCTTTCTTGCACCAGCTTTATGTCTCTGAAACCTTAAGAGCCACAGACACACTTACTGTTGTACCTGAAATCGCAGGCGGTGGTGAGCTCTGCGCCCCCTCCCAGCGCTCTCCCCTCCACCAGAGCAACAGAGATCAGAGGCAGCCTGCACTGAGAAAACAACTCTGTCAGCATACTTTAGTACACAGCATTATATAACAGCTCGACTCCAACTTCTCCAAGTTCAGACTGGTTGCTGAATCATCCAAGTCATCATCAAAGGTTTCGTCTGCACTAACCGTCGTATACTGATGCAAGGAGCCAGCAAAGCCCATATTTTCACCACAACACATTTAGAAAGAGCAGAACAGTGGGAAATGCAGAAGCCCTTACCTCAAAAGTCTTGTAAGACTATCCTGCATGAACATACACATCTTCATTCCGTCCTGTGAAGCAAAAAAACACATCAGGTGCTTAAGTCCTGAGCAGAAGCGTAATTGCTAGAATGTGAGAAACCAAAAGAGAGAAAATGATATGAAGGCAGAGATGCAAAGACTAATTGAGGCGGAGATGCAGGCATGCAGAGGGAGAAAGGTAAAACCTCTTTTTTAATTTTCCACCTGTGGGTTAGATATAGCCCTGACAGCATTGAGGTCCGACCCGGAGCAGAAAGATCCCGCAGCCCCCCGGACGATGAGGCCTTTGCCCTCTGTCCAGCTCTCCAGCTGGCTCACCCTCTCCTCCAGATCCACCATCATACTGCCTGGGAGGAAAGGCGGAACGTCTAAAGTAAGTCATTTGTTCCTTTTTTCATCCAAGTGAACCGCTCAAATGGGCTGTACAGTATTGTGGTGGCCTGTTTGCTTAGAGCCATTTGTTTGTGTGGGAGAAGTTCTACATGCAAGGAGCTGTGTTTGCCGAGGTCCGACCCCCTGAATCATCTGTTTAGTCACACTCACTTTCAAGCTAACAAGATGAGTATCAGGCAAGAGTTGTGCCACATCTGAGTGTAAACAGAGAAGTTGTAACTTCATGATTTTCATTAGAGTGCTAAAATCAGGCAGCATTTTAGGTGTTGAAATTCTTTCCTAGTTTTACAAATTGTACAGATTTAGAAGAATGACGCAATGCTTGGTATAGACAGAAGTTTACTTACGAAGCAGTTTAGTCCCCAGAATACCAAATCCTCAGTAGTCCAACAGAAAATGACAACTTGTGCTAATAAATCGACAGTACGAGAGCCACCTTACCAGAAAAGGCGTTCATGCGGGAGGGGTTGTTGATGGTCAGCACAGCAATGCCGGATTCCCGTTTGAGCAGATCAATGGAGCCTCCAGGAAACGCCCGCAGCTTCTCTCTGATCTCCTCCTGGTTGAAGCCGTGGCTGCTGGAGTAAATGCAGCCGCTGCTCTGTCTCTGGAGCAGCCTTAGATCAATACAGTTTTTACAGTTTATTAGAGCACAGTTTATCGTTGAATGACTTCTACTCATTCTGCACTGTGAACATGTGCATTGCCCTTGTACAGATCTAGTCATCACAGCAATTTTTAAAGAATGAACTGATTTATACAGAACCTTTGTGAGGAATAATGGTAAGGTGATATTTTAGTATGAGCCTAAACTAAAGTTTGGTTTAGAGGAACAGAAATCAGCATATGTATGTCCTTGTCTTTATGTTGTATTGTTATTATGCTTGTGTTTCAAAACTGAATGATTTATACTGCTGCTAATTTCTATGTGGCACCCTCTGTGTGTAAAACCTGGAAAAATAAGCAACGTATTCTGAGTTTAAGTATAGATTTGTGTTGTAAGCTGAAGGAGGGTTAGGTACAAAGAGTGCATTATGATCAGATCAAATCAAAAATATGAAGGAATGCATTGCATAACTTTTAACAGAAAACCAGACCTTTGCAAATATTCGGTAATAAAAGTAATGTCTGCACTCTAGAAAAGGAGGAATGCTTTTAACACAGGAACAGCTGTCAGAATCAAGTGCTGAAACCTTTTTCTTTTTTTCTTTTTTTTTTATTGGCACAGGTCTCGCCACTCCTTATCACTCTATAAATAAGCCTGCTGAAGGCATGTTACCAATGCATCCAGACAAATTCCTAATACATAAAAGTGAACCATTTCTGAATTTGACTTATGGATGCACTGACTCATTCCTACAAATTCATCTTTTTCTCATGTGAGCTCGAATTAAAGTGCATTTGAATATCTATGCAATCTGTGATTCTGTGGGGCAAAACTGCTTTAATGTTCTTTCACTTATGACTTTATTTATGAATAGCACATCAGAATTATACTAGTAAAAAGATTATCTTGGTGATAAATTATGCAGGTTGGGTTTCTTTACCTGGCCCAGGCTCCACAGCTAACACTGCTCTTCAACAGGCGTCGCCTCACTGCACAAAGAGCCATTCTGCTGCAGCAGGAACATGAAGAAAATAATGTCACTTTAATCTTCCAAAGAGGATATTATCCCTGACACACATTACTACATAATATAGGTCCTACAATAAGTCATAAGACCAGCCATAGTCTTCAACATCACACAAAGGGCTTCTGTTGTCACTCTTACAATGTTGGATGGATAACTCTCTCTCTCTTAAAGCAGAAATCCACAGAATAAAACATCCAACCTATGATCCTTAGGTTTTCTAATCTGCCATGTGATCAAGAGAAAAATTCTGGAGCCACTCCATGGACAATGTCCATACATTTCCAAATTAATAGCACAGCTTCCCTGTTGTACATAAATTTTACTGTGATCATGCTAAAAGTGTGGTGGAGAGTTCTGATAATTTAGATGATCAATGGCTTGATTCAAGATGAATAAGAGATGTAGGTCATGGCAGAGAGACAGTAATTCAGCAGGAAATTTAATTAACAACTGAGAACTGGAGAAAAGCATGGCTGTTATAAATTCTGCATCTTAAATGAGAGTAGCAAGACAAACTATTAGCAAACTACTTTAAAATCTACAGACTGATCTTTTTTAAGGACTGAAATAATATCTTCATGTCTCTTATTTTGGGTTGGTAATATAACTGGGAAGATTTATCTGTGTTTATAATGAATCCTATATATTAACATGGTGATATTAAAAGGAATACCACCCCAATGGGGAAAAAATCTACATATTATACTTCCTATACAGATGTATTTTATGTGGTCGTTTTTTTTCTTTGTGTAGTATGTTCGTAGATTGTTCACTTTAATTTAATCAACCACTGACCCTGTTTGATAGTTGCACCATTTTATAGTTCAATAATAGCAAAAACTCTTGGAGACGGACATTTAGGACTCATATCGGTTTACCTGTTATATTCTCAAATGTGCCTTATTCTATTGTTTACAATAACACAAATCAATATAACAAGGAAGTCATGAGCCATAAAATAAGATCATACCATTCCCGAGTAAATTATCCCAGATGCTACCACTGTGTTTCCATTCATTTTTAATGGAGAATCTCCAGGATTCGTCTCTTTATGTTTAGCTTAGTTTTTTGTTTTTGTTTTTTTAGGTTGGTTATCACTTTAATGCATTGAAATACGGTTTTATCTACAAATACTCGCGCCTCATATTTCTGAATGACTAAATAAACTGTTATTGCTTTGCTAGAAACATTGACATTTTTGTTATCTGGAAACTGAATGTCATTCAAGGTTTAGTTGTCCGTTTCAACTTTGAAATGTCAAAGAGTTGCAGAGAAAATGTACACCTTTCATAGCCCTGTTCCGGCATGTTATGACAGTCATTTTAAACATACTGTAACAAAAATTCAATCACCAACCTTGGTTTTGGTGAAAATCTTGTGGTGTTACTCTCAAATCTTTCCCCCTGGAAACATGAACCAGTCGGAAATATTCATGACAATATTCATGGCATTTCCCCACTTTCCCCACAGGGGGGCACAATAGCACAGTCATGCAGCAAAGAAAATTTAGATTCATTTGTAACACCTCCTCCAAAGAGGTAAACCAGTGTGTGGGTTTGAATATAAAGAGCCATTAACTGTGATGAATTGTGATACTGGGCCACGTTCATTTCACACAAAACCCCACAAGTCATAAACGCCTGCCCGGTTTAAGTCTGTGATCTGAAAGATAATTCATCAAAGGCTGAGGCCTCTACACAGAGATCTGGTCTCTGTCTCGGCACTTTGTAAACACATCATGCTGAGGACCGGGCATGTCCTTATTCAGTAGTATGGACAGAACACATGGTCAGTGTTGGCACAGATGATTAACAATCATAACTTGAGGTACTGTCAGCTGAACTTTTCAGTATGGCACTGTGTCCAGGTGACCAAAACAGCAAAATAGATTTTTGATCATAAAGATTGTAGTCTGTTTAAATTCAAAAAGAAGAAGAGGGAAGCCATGCTCTCACAAGCCTGATGGTGGTCATGTGTAAAGGGTTTACCTCCTTCCTTCCCTGTCAAGACCTAAAATGCTTTTAGTGAATCTAAAAGGGATTACCGCTCACTTGCTGTGGCTACAAGCAAGTCTGACTCTCAGAAGTGCCTTTGTAGCCAAATCACCTTGTTAAAAATACTGTTAAAATAATACTGTAAAGATAATGTTAAATACAAATTTTATGTATACATAGAATATATGCATTGCAACGTTTACCATGCAATGCCAAACACGTCAATATCTTAAAAAAAAAAAATTATAAAGTGGCCACAAAAATGATATATTTCATAGGTATTGAAGGATAGTCTGGCATAAGGTCACCGGTGAGGTTAAGATTAGGGTTAAGGCTGAAGTTATTTTTATTATTTGTTACTAGGCACAGTTTCCAATGAGTTCTGGTTTCGTAGCTTGGCCAGAAAGAAATTCTTAGGAAGTGCAGCAGTAGGTTATAATAGTGAGTAATGGGGCACACCATGAACTACTTACCAACATGTAATGTCATCCCAACAGAGGCTAACACCTTTCAAGGAGTAGTAAAAAGTGTGAATTGCTCTGGGATCATAGTACTGTCCAAACACAGACAGGCACTGCTGCAGGCTTGTGGCACCAAGTGTGTCTGGGTGACGACAAAGCCACAGCAAAAGCATCAGTGCAAATACTGAGATGCATACAGCTATATAAAATTGTTTTGAATGTGTCATTGTCTAAAGGAGATAGATGAAGGATCAGGTGGAAGATAGATGTAAATAGATGGAAGTCATTTCTGAGAGAGACAGAGAAAGGGAAATATAAAGTTGGGCACTGAGATGGTGAGAGACAAACAGGCAGAAACAAAGACAGAGAAGAAGAGAGTGATATATTGACTCAGAGATGGTGTCTGAAAAAGGAAGGGAAATGGGGTCAAAAGTATAGGGAGGTTAACCCACTTCCTGTCCTGTGGGTTTATCTACAGGCACTGGGGTCATAAATCCTTCACTCATATCCACACATCCTCCACCACTCTTCACTGTCCTACACAGCTCTGTGAAAACAAACTGAGGAACTAGAAATAGCTGTTGTTTTTCTTGGGTCAGTTGTTGAGAATACCAGTTTCATGCTTCAACGGTGCTGAATCAAACAACTAAACCCAGTGGATTAATGATGCACGTTAGGAACCCCGTGCGTGTGTGTATGTAGGGAAAATGAGTGTGCACGCGCGTGTTGGGAGGTTCAAGATATGCAGCAATGAAAGGAGGGTAGATCCACATAAAGCCCACATTGTAGCAGCCTGATAAACCTGGAGCAGTCTTTAGCCCAACACTGTTGCAGAGTGTCAGGAGCTTTCAATCCATGTATCTACACGTCAATCACCTTCATTAATCATGCATTTATGCGTCTGTTCATTAGTCACATTGGCACTGATTATATCCTCATTTAAATCTACTTTGGGAGACTGGTTTTCCATTCCAAACTACACTATTTGAGATATGTGAGATATTTTACCTCTATATATTCCCAAGCTTCCAAAGATCTTGCTGCCATGGAAGTAAATCTCATTCTGATGATTATTATTAGATGTATTGGCTATTTTAAGATCTCTGGTCATAAAGTAGTACCATTTTAATGGATGTAGACACTTGCATTGTGTAAATAATTGTCTATAAACTTCTTTTTCTTTTCTTTTTTCCAAATGGCTGCTTCTCTGGAATGCAGACACTTCATTCCTATATTCCTAAACATAAAAGGTCACTAACCAGGATGCAGTGTGATGCATTCAAAACCTCACTGGAGTCGACTCTGTTATAGAGCCCGCACCTCTCCAGTCTATTTAAAAGTGGGGAAGGAATTCAAAAAGGTCGGTGGGACGGCGCGACTCTTCACAGGCAGCCATTCCGGACACGCTGACTCTCTCTCTCTCTCTCTCTTCTGGTCTGTACAGTCAGCTAGGTCAACAGCCTGCAACCTGTTCCTAATCATCACTCTATGATGTATAGCACCTGGAGGACAGCATGGTGCCTCAGTGTGCACTGCAGCCTCAGAGCAATGTTAACCCAAGTTCAATCCACAGGCCTGTCCCTTTGTGTGTGCAGTCTGCGTGTTTTCTCCATGTTTGTGTGGGCTCCCTCCAGGTGTTTCCTCCCACAAGTCAGGTGGACTGGACTCTCTAAACTGCCCATAGATGTGAATCTGAGTGTGAGTTATTGTCTATCAGTGTTAAGCCGGTGATGGATGGGCAGCCGACCCAGTTTGTTTCCCTCCCTTCACTCACATCAATTCCCAGTCCATTTTCTCACTGGGCCTGACCACTTCCATTCATCCTCTCATTTTGATTAAAGGCAGTGATGTTGTTTTATGATCCGTCCCTGAGTGGAGGAGAGTGGAGGATATCAATGATGTTCCAACTGATTCTGAACCGACTCCAGCTGATAATGGAAGTGAGTCTGAAATTACAACCTAGCTAATGGGTGAGAGAGAGAGAGAGAGAGAGAGAGAGACAGACAGACAGACAGAGAAAGAGAGAGAGTTGTGAATGTTTGTGCATGCGTATATGCATATGTATGTGTGTGTGTGTGTGTGTGTGTGTGTGTGTGTGTGTGTGAGAGAGAGAGAGAGAGAGAGAGAGAGTGAGAGCAAGAGAGAGAGAGAGACCCCTGAAGTGATGCATCAAGGCGCTGATCGATATGCAGCTGTCTAGGGCTCCACAGGAAGTTGGGGAATGCGCTGCAGTCAGCATGGCTCTACACCAACCCACCAAGATAAGGAAACACACACACACACACACACACACGCACACACACACACACACACAGACACACACACAGCAGATAAGTGCCAGTAAGGGTCTATTTCAGGGCAGGAAGGATGGCAGGTTGGCAGGTGCCAGCGGCTGTGTATGGAGGTCAGTCGGACTGGCGGACTGACAACCAGGAGCTGCTGAAGGTCTCTGAACACCACTGAACACTTTTCAACACTGACACGACACCAATTGGGGTTTGCCAAGGCCACCTCAAAATGTTGAGGACACGGTATCAAAAGCAACTAAAGGTATATCTGAAACTACCACACAGTGATCAAAACATTTTACACATGCCAAAAAATGTTTATTTATTTGAAGCTAGTTTATTAGAAACTAAACATCATAACTACAGTAATAATGAACCTCAAATAGTTCATCTCTGCTGACAAAAGAGGCAAAATAAATCCATGAGGGCATGAGATGTTTGGCCATAGCCTTGTTTGCCCCTGTATTGGGCTGGAAAAGGGCCAAGAGTCTTCTGACAGGCTCAGTTTTTATCATGCATACACATGTAACAGTAGTAAACAAGTAAACAAGATGTAGTAAACAAAATGTATTTCAAGGCCCAAGGGTCAAGGGCCAAAAGGACATAACCAGTAATTAATTAAATAGCAGGCCTGGGTCCAGATGTAAGCCTGTGGGTGGTGTGTGTGTGTGTGTGTGTGTGTGTGTGTGTGTGTGTGTGTGTGTGTGGGCTTGTCTTTCTATACTTGTGAGGACAGAAATTGACAAAATAGATACTTTGTGAGGACATTTGTCGTTGTGAGGACATTTTCGTATAGGAAAAACGCAAATTGTGTCTTATTAGTTAAAGTTAAAGTTAGAGTTAATGTTATAATTAGGGTTTGGTTAAGGTTAGAGTTAGGGTCAGGGTTAGGGTTAAGTTGCCTGTAGTTAAGGGAAAGGCTGTAGAGAATGGATGAATGGATGGAAGTCAATGTAATGTCCCAACAAAGATAGAAAGACAAACGCGCGCGCGTGTGTGTGTGTGTGTGTGTGGTTAGTGAGCGTAAACATACAACGAGCCCAAGATATAACAGCTGTTCCTAAGTTATGTGTCTAAATTGTCTGCTATTGGAATTTGACTGGGTGGTGCATCAAAGGCAAGATGGTGTACACAGACGTCATCTGCAATCATTTGTCACTGACAGCCATGTGTGTGCAGGTTTTTATTGCAGCAGATCCTGTCACTGATTAGCTCCTTCTCTCTGGTTGAAGGTGTGCTAATCAGTGAAATGAGCTGCTGTGGCTGGAATGAAAACCTGCAGTCACGTGGCTCTCGGAGGCATGGTTGGATAGAACTGCTGCGAAACAACAAAGAAGAGGGGGTCGAGTGGGTTCACAGCGAGTGTCTTGATTGTGATTGCATTGTTTACACTTGGAAAAATATCCTCGAGGCCTGCCTTCATTATCATCATTCTCACCCTAATCATCATCATCATCAGTACCACCTCATAATTAAAATCAACATCACAGATCATGACAAGCCTCACTGATATCATCACATTGCCAATGGTCATATTATATGAATGTTATACTGTAAGCACATTCTCAGTTGATTTACTATTATAGTCTGTAGCCACATTTCAAATAAGTAAGGTTAGAAATAAATCCCTGATAGCTGTGCCCGCACTTTGACTGTTGTTGTTTTGTTTTTTTTTGATGAGAAAAGTCTGTGTAGTCAAAGATGTGACTTTCAGTGTTATGAACAGATTGTTCCATAGCTGTTCCAGTGAAATTGTTTTAAGCTGCAATGAAAACAGAACAGCCAGTGCTGGTTATATAATGATTCAGAGCCATCCACACTCCCGCCCAACCTTGACACCGGAAAACAGGTTGAGAAAGCCAAGGGAGGCTAGGCTGGGTATCAGGAAAGGATGACAATATTAATTTCGGCGCTGGGGTAGGATTTCTGGCACCAAAACATTGTAGCACCTGCTATTTCAGTCACCCTGGGGTGCCAGGTTTCAGACTGAGGGGTTACATATCTGTCCCTCTCAGGGCCAGGGATGCATGTGTGTGTGTGTGTGTGTGTGTGTCCCTGTGTATGTTTATGCATGTGTTTGGGCATGGCTCTGTGTGCGTGTATGTGCAGTAAAATTTCAGTGCCATTTTTCTGTCTCAGACAGAACAGAAAGGGGAAGAAGTGCGATTATGAGTCTAGCTCATCGCAGAGCAGATGATACATGATGTGTTTGTGGTTATCCCTGACATCACACACATCTAGAAAGGAAAGCATAAAACATATATGGTGAAAACATGCACACACACATAACTACACAAAACCCACACAGCCATACAGACAGACAGATACACACTGCATCATAGTGATGGACTGTCCCACTGCTGCTCTCACGTAGCGATATGGTCGTCATTCATAGGAAGAGACCTCAGTGTCACCAAAGATGTCAGCTAATGAGATTGAGGGAGCCAGACACCGCTGAGTCATTTGGTTCTGGTGATTAATCTTTGCAGGTCAAACAGAGAGACAGGAGGCGGAGGGGTGGGGGGGTATTATCACCTCAGGAATCCTCCTACAGTCACAGTGTGTTTGATGCAGTTTTCTATTGATACTCAGAATCTACCAAAGTTTTCCCCACGGAATACCAATTAAAGAGACCTGACTATATAGTCCATAAAGTAAACTTATTACAACAGATCTTAGATAATTGAAAATCTAACCATGTAAGTGTAAAACGACTCATGTCTCTTCTTCCTTCACCTCAAAAGGGGTTTTCCCAAAAGTGAGTATTGCGAACTTTTTAATCCTGGGCCAGAAAATTTGGTCTGTTCAAAGTAGCCCAGGCTCACTCAACCATCCTGGCACTTTGTCACATGATGTTCCAAAATAAGCAAGCTCCGACCTGTTCAGGATCTCAAACCATATTATACAGAAACAATGAACAGTGTATAATGTGGTATATTGTATTGGTGGTTTCACCGGCATCCCCTCCCACAGACACGCTTCACCAATGAGCTGAAGTGACCTAGCAACTATTTCTAATAAAATGGGACAAAATGAGTCAAAGATTCATGTCACGACAAAACTACATATGCTGCAACTTTAAGATTTAGTGTGGAAACAAAAATAATGATTTTTTACTGTACTTCAGTTTGGAATGTGAAAAGACAAGAGAAAATATAAGTCCTTGTTATATTTATTACACAAAATGAACAGCAAAGGCATCACTTTCATAATGATATGATTTACCACTTAGACCCAACAGACTGTACTACTCAACTGAGTAATGTCTTGATATGTGACCATTCAGAGTTAGTAAAAGTAGAAAAAGGGTTTTGTCCATTTTTTGTACGCATCATTATTTCAGTTATGAACAAGAGCAGGCTCTCCATAAATGTGATTCCATATCGCAACACATTTTGACTGGAAAACATCAGTAATGGATGAAGAGGAAAAAATAAAAGCCATAAAAATAATGCATTTAATTTTCAAATTAAGGAACTCTATATAAAGAAACCAGCCTTTGGTACAAAGTTAGAAAAAGGGACCTTACATTTTAATCTTTCTGTTCTGTTGGTTGTTTCTACATCGCTGTAATTATGTAAAATGTAAAGCCAACAATGAATGTAAAGCAAAATGATTTTAGTCACAGGCAAGGTACAGTCCAGGCATAGAAGTAATACTCAAGAAGGCAGAAGACCAACACTGTTTTATGCAACACATTGAGAAAAGTGATGCCAGGGAAGCCTTTACTCTGAAATAATTGCCCCTACTTCTGAATCCAACATGATGCTGAATATTGTGTATGCAACATGAGTAGACAAATATGTTGCATACAAAGTACATCATAAATACATCATGTTGGACTTGTATGAAAGATTAATTTGGCTGAAAAACTGCAGACCATTTTTTAATAGGAGCTAGCATCACTTTTACAGTGCGCGTATATAGAACAAAGGACAATATTGAAGGGTCCATTGTAGGTAGATCTGCAAGGCTACACTAGACAAGGCTAGGATCCAGACCTGAGCAAAGGGTATCAGTTCAGATGGTTGATATGAACTTGAGGTGTACTTGATGTAATTTGTCTTGGAAAGAGATGTTGTCATGGTCCTCTGAGGCTATACATGGTGCCTGGCAAGCTGATCAGAGCACACCTCCAAGTATTTGAAACTCTTTCAGATCTCTGTTTCTTGCCCAGGTCAGGTAGGCTCCTCTGGATGCCGCATACATTCTTAAAATGAGTTGAGGTGAACTCACAGCTAAAGCACTTCTGAGTCGGTAGCAGTGAAGAAGCAGTCTGGATTTGGTATGTACAAAGGTAATGGACAGAGGGGAGAAGTTCATCTTGTCGGTTCGGGAAAAGGGGCCGGATGGGGATCAAATGATGACTGTCTCCATGTGAAAGGCGTGTGAGTAGGTAAAGGAGGAGGTGTGTTTCTGGAAGGGGATGGATGGTGGCACGACGGGGGTGGTGGAAGGAGAGGAGGAGGTGGAGTTGGAGGAGGACGAGGAGGAGCGGCTGGCCCACCGGGAGGGGAGGCGACGGTTGGCGGGTCGGGCAGGCCTCGAGAAGTTCTTCTGTACGGCGGAGGTGATGTTGGAAGACACCTTGCTTTCCTGTGGAAAGACAAATTAATTAAAATTTAGGATTATCACACCCTTCTAGCAGCTATCAAATTCACCATCTCAGATACTTTACATTTTCTCACTTGTGCCATCTGTTGTCTTCTTGCCCCTAGGGAAAACAACAAGCATATTTCAAACAGGAACATTTGAATACATTAACCTTCCCAGCGAGAAACAGAAACACATAAACCCAATACTCTCCTGTGAAAACCATGGGATGCACAAGTAGATCCCATATCTTTCAGTCGAGAGCTTCTGACCTTAAAATATTTTATATATGCTGCAGTCATATCATTATTTGGCAGACCCTCAAAATCTTCATTTTATTTTTGGAGATAATGCTCCTTGGTCAAGGTTAAATGAACATCCACTCCAAAATGCAAAGATAGCCTCTAGTTACTTTTGCTTTGTGAGGCCAAATGAAATTGGCCTGATAATCACTGCCACCATTTCTGGTAACATTTGCATGACTTTAAAGCCGTTTAATCTCTAGAGTTCTCTGATTCCCGCAGTCTGCTGAAGCATTCAGTCAGCTGCCTGTTTGGAGATATTTCTGTAATTACAATACAAAGGCCTGAAAACCGCTTCCACTAAGAGGCCCTCGAGATTAAAGACAACTTTTGGGGGGGGAATGACTGGCGAGGGCAACAGACGTTCTGCCAAGTTAACTTTGTGCGCCACACCGCCAGCTCCTTTTGTTAGGAGCCTTTTAGCAGTGAAATGGCCCAGATGCCCAGATTATAATAGAGGCTCTGGCCTGCTTCTGTCTCTGAGCACATACCAGAAATAAACAACATTCCCTTTGGATCTGTCCTCAGCCAAGGGCAATCACTGAGTATTTCAGAATGGAATGAAACAGAACGAAATGTGTGAGGTCCTCCAGGTCCACTAGTGTAATTGGCCTTGCATTTTTATTTCAGGCAAAGCAAACTGGACACCCACACATTTCAGCTGAAAAGAATGCTTGATGGCTTCTAAATGTGAGCACTTGTACAGTACATGGCACACCTGCTTGGAGGTGGCAGGGTATGCGTGCAGTTGTGGAAGTATGCATACGGTCTGCGTATAACAGACTCTACCCACCTGCACTGTGAGCCGCATCTCTTTCACACCCATGGCACTGTGGCTGCTGAGTTGTGCATGTGTGGGCTGTGTGTGTGAGGTGTGCGAAGAGTGTCTGGAGGCTGGAGGTAAGGGCAGAGGGTCCATGTCCAGCATGTCCAACAGATCTGTCACATTCTCTTCCTGCGTGAGACTGCAACTGGGACTTGAAGACATCTCATTTTGTTGGCTCTGGTTCTGTTGAGCCCTAGCTGCACTCTCATAACTCTTCAGAATCCTTTCTACTGCCCCATAGTTGGACCGGGATCCCTCGGGCCGTGGGTAGGCAGCCAGAGTGAGGGGCTTCCAGGGATGGTCATTCATCACACGAGGTCCAGGTCTTGGGATATCAGACTGGGACGAGGTAACAGATGAATGCTTTGACTGTCCCTGGTGCGCTGGATGTGTCATCTGTTTTGATTTTGTCTCAGCAGAAGGCTGCTGGGGTGAGCCACCAGTCTTAGCAGCATGAAGCCTCTCCCTCTTAGGGCTGGATCCAGCCACACTGTGAAATGGCTGGGTGTCTGCAGGCAGGACAGGCTCAGAGAACAGAGACTCTGTGGCCGCTTTGTGTTGTGTTTTCCTGGAAGGACTGTTTGGGGTTTGAGGTTTGTGCTTGACCTCAGAGCGGTGTGTGGGATTGTGAGAGGTTACTGAGGGTGCCTCCCTGAACTTAACCTCTGACTGTTGGGTTGAAAGGTCAGAGGGGACTTCCTGCCTCATTCTGACCTCGTAACCTTGGAAGTCACATCTAGTTCCCCTTGGTTGCCCTTCCGGGTTCTGAATTGTGGGGTCAAGGGTGGAGGGACACAGTGTGACCTCAGGATGCACACTGGTGATGCCAGAGGTGACCTCAGCAAATAGTGGCTGAAGGTCTAAGTTAGCCTCCCTGGGTGGTGTGACCTCATTTGGGGCACCTGCTGTTGGACAGACTGGCTGGCAAAACCCAGAGGAGCCAGAGGTAAGACTGTCCTGTTCCTCAACACCCCGGCCCATCTCAGCCTGAAACAGAGTTCGGTTGAACTCAGCTGTTTTCCTCTCCAGCACTAAGTTCCTCTTGGAGCCCTGGAGGTTGGAACAAGTGGACGGTATTTCCAGAGATGGCAAGAGCAAATCCACGGGTAATTCACTGACAATGGGAGGCTTTTGATGTTCCTCAGGGCTTTTTAGGTTGCCAACACCGGGCCTGTAGTTTGGGCGCAAGTCTTTCCCAGCAGTCAGTATGTTGACTTCGGAGAAACTTTTCTGGACGGGCACACAGGGAGACAGTTTGCTGCTACTGAACTTGCTCACGTCACAGGACCAGCGGTTGTGGCAGCAGCCGATATTACAGTTAGAGTTAGCAGGTACAGAGCAAGACACTACCATGCCATCTGTCAGAATTTTACCTTCATTCATTTGTAGCATAGCCTCAAACTTCTTCACAATGGATGGGCTGCTACACTTCCTGTCCACTAGAATACAGGGGCTGTGGCACTTCCTGCCTGTGATCAAGGAGGAGTCTGGGATATGGAGTTCTAACTCTGGAGGGATGGGGCTACTCAGATTCCAGGAGGAGATGCGAGGTGGGACAGGTGGGCCTTCTGTATCTATCTCAGAAAATCTTTTGGGGTTTGTCTGATTGTCTCTGTGGCTGTCTGGCCCGGTGCTGCTGGTTCTCCAGGACTCTGCTGACCCACTGTTGGCTCTCCAGGTGTTATCCGGTGACAAGGTGATCCAGTTTTCCCTCTCCAAGGCCCGGAGGTCATCATAGATTTGGTTTAGGTCGCAGAGTTCATCCTGCTCCGGTCTGGTTTTAACATGGCCCAGCTGCATCTCCCTCTCCTCCGGGAGGTACAGTGACTCAGATCGATTCCTGAAGAAAATTAAACAAATAGAAACTTGAATTTATTCAGTTATTTACTTATAATTCATATACTCAATATAATGCATATTTATAAGTCATCTATACTTACATCTCATTTATAACTCATATTTCAAAGAATTCTACATGATCTAATTTCACCATGAACTTACCATGAATGCACAGTGTTGTACTAAAACAATCATTGTGATCATCTTAGAACTATAAAAATGTACTGCTGTACACATAGTGATAAATGATAGGACATGACAAGTACAAGCAAGTAACGACTGTCACAGTGACATGTTGGAGCCAGGAAGTTGACATAGCGATGAGGATTTATGTACCTCTTATCCCCAGTTTTTTTCCTGATCTCTTCCTGGTAACTACAAAGCTCCTCGCTTACACGGGCTATCTCCTTCAGAGCCTGAAAAGTGAGCGAGATAGAGAGGGATACAAAGAGAGAGACAGAGATGTGGGATACTGTGTATTAGTCAAGTAAAAACAGAAACTTGAGAGGCTGAATTGATGGTGAGGCAGATAAAGAGGACTGTGCATTGGAAGAAAGCAATGTGTGATGCAGGGAGATATACAGGAGGGAATGCAGCGACACTGACGATGAAACAATAATATAGTGATAAAGCAAAGAAGCAGAGAGAAGAAATGAGCTCACTCGTGTGCATACTGTATATAAATGTGGTGTTTTCAGCAGGTAGAAAGATAGTGTGTTGTAGACTCACAGCATTGAGTGCAGTGGTGCTCTTCTTCTTGTCACTGCCGTAATTTAGCTCTGAACTTAGAGGACTTTCCTGAGAACCACCGAAGACATTTTTCACATTCCCTTTAGAGGTATAACTGTTCCTCTGTGACGCTCCACAACCAGGGGCTTCCTGAAAAATTGCATCCAGCTCTGCTGTATCTACAGAGTTCTTGCTGTCAGTGATTGAGTCTCGTTTTCCGGGGTTCTTGAATTTCAGTTCATCCACCAGCTGAGGTTTTGCTGGGTCATGCTGGGTAAACTGGCCACCAACATTAGGTTCAAAGAAGCTCTTTCCTTGGAAACAAGGGGAGAGGTGGCTATCTCTGCCACCACAACCACCATCACTGATGTTATTGTGGCGACAGAAACCAGGAAATGGTGGATGTTTGTTGGGCTCGGATTGGCTGCTGCTGCTGAGGGGCTCAGAGTGTGACTGGTCACTGAGAAGACTGGAGCCGGTACTGGTGGAACGTATGCTGAGCCTAAGTGCAACGTCATCATCCTGGGTCTCATTGTCCATGCCGGGCTCTAGTCCGGTCCCTTCTCGTTTGGCCCTCACCTCACAGTACAGCTGGAAACAGGAAGAAGGAATGGAGATCAATATTGGTGGTACAGCAGTAGTTTAGTATTTTTTATGCTCATAGCATTGATAGTTGTAGTTCTGACCACCTACTGGTCAATCCTGAGCAGTCAATAGTATCACTGTATAAATGAAGTGAAGCCTAGTTCAGGAAAACAGCTCTGGCTGCCTGCTAATCACATGGCCTACCTTTCTCATGACATTCACATTAAACGCTCCCTCCTAATAAGGCGGTCTGTGTAAAACCAACAAGTGCACTGCTCACTTTCTACTCCTCCCGTGCTTCTGCTCAGTGCCAGCTGTCACACCTACTGCAAATTTTTCACTCCCACCTCCACCCCAGCATCCACCTGTAGGCTCTGATTCTAGATCTCACGATGGAGGAAGTTCCCTTTGATGTCTCCCTGCTTTCTCTTGGTCTTGCTCAGGTGCATGCTTGCAGGGAGTGACAAGATCAGAGCCTAGATGCTAAAATAATAACCCAGTACGTACATTTCATTGTATCAATAAATACATTAAGTGAGTTGTCTGACTAACACGATATCTAAAGTCATTTGTCAGCCTTTGTCAAGGTTAGGTTTTGTAATAATGTTGGAAAACAATGTCATTGTTAATTAATTTATTATTATGTATTATTTAACTTTATTATCTATTACAAGAAAAAATCCAGTCAAGCAATAATGGCCTTAACCAAACTAATGTGTTGAAAGAGGCCTAAATAATGGCAGTTCTTTCAGCAATAACTCTTGTTGCACAGACACACAGACAGCTGAAAAGAAGTGAGTCATAAATGGAATGAAAGGACAAGACATTGTAAAAGCTGGAAATAGCATGATATCATTACATTACAACCTAATAGTAATGTTGGGGCCACTACCCATGCAAAATCACAGAGTAACTCGGGATGATGAGAAGCCAGCCAAGAGATTGTAGTACTGGCTCTTGAACAATTTTAGAAGATATTAAAAGGATCACAGACTCCTTTCAAAATGAAAAAAAGAAAAAGAAAAAAAAAAGGATGACCCTTGGCCTTTTACCATGGAATCCCAAAATAAGAACTATTTCATGTTCTCTGGGCTCCCTTCCCATCATGCAATAACTGGATGGGACTACTGCCTTTCAGGCTTCTTTATTCCTCTGCTGTTTTCCTCTTTAATTTTCTGGTCTTCAAGAGCCAAATGAGAGCCACATGTTCTTTTCAAAGCAAATTGTTCCAGTGCCTTAACACTTTTGTCCAACTTCTTTTGTATGACTTCCCTCATTAAAACACTAATCCGCTTTTCTGAGCATGTTAGATTTTAATCCGCTGGTAGACTTGGCTCTCGTCACCACCCATGCTAGACTGGCCCTCTCTGTACCATTCGCCTTCCCTCTGTCTTCCGCCCATTCCTTTTTACTGAATTACTCCCCACACTGTCCTCCAGTGCTCCTCTACTTATCATTCTCTCTCTTCTAATCCCCTAGCTCTCATCTCACCTCCCATTTTTCAGCCCAACTAGCTCGCCGGATATCTCCAACCATAATTCTACCCACCCCAAAGGGAAAATCCATCTTAAAAGCTAAGACAGAGCTCATAATAAGTTAGCTCTTTATCTCAGTTTATTCAAATTTCTGAAAATGAACAGGTCTCGTCCAAAGCTGGAAACCAGGGAGCCAAGACTGTCCTGATGATTCATTCATTCAGTTCTTCATTCAACAGTGAATGGACGACTTTGAAAACAGTAACAGAAAGAAGGGCACATAGATAAATTTTTTGAGTGTTAATACTACATAAAACAAGGCTTAACACAAAAATAATCTCAACTGGATTGTGGAGGGACCTGTTTTTGTCATTTGATGATTTCACAAATTAGGGCCTTGGTTCTCAGGTTTGAGAAATTTGCTCATGCTAAACTGCTTCAGTAAAGTAAGTATATAAGTACGTTGAATAAGTTCACTCAATATGTATGTGTGCATATTACTTTTGGGTTTAGCTTTGCTTGACTCTCATCTGCACACTTTCTAGTCTACACCATTCCAGCTCATAAACAGTCTCGTCGCCCACCTCTGTCCCAGTATGCAAACAGAGATCAGACAAATGACCGAACAGCCTCCCCCTGCTCCACTCTGCAGCTGCACTGATCAGCGATATTGTTTTGACAGTGCTGATGGTGAACAGGATGTGTAGGAAGGACAGGGTTATGATACACACTGTAGGCACCTCTGTGTACAGGAAGCCATATATTATACATGAATTAGGTTAACCTCCTGAGGACAACGAACAATGAAAAGTGTATAAGAATAAAACAGGTTGGAGATATTTTATAAGCTTGTAATTATAACGTTCTATCTGGATGGACTTCAGTTTCTGAGAATTTCAGCAGCGGTTATTATCCCATCTGACAAAATTGTTCTGTACTTTTTATACTGTTAAATATTTTATCGCAAAGATTACATGCAGATTACACTATTACTTTGTCAGCAAAGAGCTTATCTACTATCCACTCAGCAAAAGTATAATTTGTGATTGTTGGTATAAATATGGCTCCTTAAAGGTAGGTTGGCAAAATGCTTCCATGTGCTATACCTCAAGCAACAAAATGACAAATACTGTTCAGAGGATTCTGAGTCAAAATATGGACGATCACAGGAATGTCTACATGATATACTGTAATTCAAATGTAGAGCAGCCTCTGTTAACCATTAACCATATGTAATTTAGTTAGTAATTAAACTTATAATTAGGGTTAACCATAATCTGTAAGAGTAGCTGCAAGTGCAGCGAGTGAACGGGACACTGACATTCTCAACTTTTTTCTGCCTGTCAATAGTGGTCGGATAATGACACTAACACAGGTATAAGTATTTTTGGTTTTGCTTTGTTTTTTTGCCAAATGTGATAAACTGTATGTGTGTTGATGTAATAAAGAACCTCAGAGGAGGAAATGACCATCATACAACAAAATGCACAGGTATGACCACAGATCCACACACATGCACACAACCATCCGTCACATAAACGCATACACAGGTTGGAATTATCATATTCGTGAGGACTTACCATCTTCTATACTTATTGTCAAATCCATACACGCCTAACCACAACCCTTAACCCAAGCTCTAACCCCAAATTAGCCTCCTGAAGAAGTAAAGAACAAGAACATTTGTATTTTTTCTATCCTCATGAGGACATTTTGTACAGGAGCACATGCACGCACACACACCAACACACACACACACTCAGCCTCACCTCCTCTATCTTCCTCTGCATGTCTCTCAGCTGGCTCTCCCACTCCCTCCTCTCCGTATCGAACCTCTCCAGCAGCTCGGCTTTCTCCCTCATCCAGTCCCTCTCGTTGTGCTCCAGGCGATAGCGCAGGTCCATGGCTGCAGAGTGTGTGTCCGCCAGGAGCCTCCGCTGCTCTTCCCTCTCCTGGCGGAACGTCGAGGTGTCGCTGTGGCGTTCTGCAGCACCCCGTGACCCCGCGGAACCAGGACCCGCCGCTGACTGGACCCTTTCACTTGAAACCCCGGCACCTTCTCTAGACTCCAACTGGACAGCAGAGAGAGAGAGAGAGAGAGAGAGAGCACAGAGGAGATAGATGAGGAGAGGAAAAGGAGCAGGGGTAAAGAGTGGGAAAGACCGTGGGGAAAACAGTCAATAGCGATAAAGAGATTGGAGTCAGAGGAAGGGAGGAAGAGAAAGTGAGAAAAGTCAGGCCGGGGAGAGAAGAACAAGAAAAAAAAACGAAGTTGATAGAAGTGGAATTAAGAGAATGAAGGAGCGGCAGGAAGAGA
>OMLF01056664.1:35126-45367 GCA_900302615.1 Holocentrus rufus | reverse complement strand
TGGGGGGATCGAAGGACCGCGGGGACGAGTGTGAGTGGGTTCAGAGGAGAGAAGAGGGAGACAGATGAGAGAGGAGAGGATTGAGAGATGAAAACATCCTGTAAGAACTCGCACACGGGGTTCATGGACAGGCTCTTCTCTGTGGCACTTCTCTAGCACAGGATGCAGCGCAGGATATGGCAGGTTGCGTGAGACACAGTCAAATATGTCTGCAGAGAATGCAGTGGTTGCAGTCAAAGGATACCCGAGGGTATCAGTGCGTAGACAGAAAGTGATTCACACAGAGAGAATTCGTGTAGATTCACACAAAGAGAATCTTTCTCCTCAGTGCAAATAAGGCCAGACTCGCGGCTGTCTCCCTGTTTCAATTCTTAAAATCACATTAAGATGTTAATTTGCTTAGCTCAAGTTTCTCATTTTTGTTTACAGTGAGAATAATACTGAATGCCCCCATTCAAAAATGTTATTTCCTGTACACTGAGCAGTTCAATTGGTGTTAGTGTTTCTTGATTTCTCATCCCTTTCGCCTAATCTGTGATGTCACTCCATGGAGAATGAATTGGAAAAGCTGCACAAATATGACCCATTTTCAGAAGTCCAGAGTTGTTAGCACAGTAAAATAAAGTTCATCCCGGTGTAAAAGCTCATACAGATTCCACATAATCAGACTTTGTGCTCCTAGAAATTCCTTCAAGTCAGACTCCCATTCACTGTCAGTGTGGCAGCTGCACAAAATACACATTAAGAAGTCTTGGTTGTCTTTTTTTATAGCTTTAGAAAAATGATTATGTTGAGAAATCTACACTAAACTGTTTTGCACCACAGGGATAACATATGGGAATTCTTGAATTAGGAAACATTCTTCTTTTAAAGTATTTAAAGCTACGGGTGGGTTTGTGGAATCAGATATGCACATTCTGTGGCAAGTGTGTGCTTTTTGGTGTAGTAAAAGGAGAAAAAAAATATGGAGGGTTTGGAACTGGAACAAGCCCAAGACAACGCCTGACTATGTGTGTGTGCAAGAAAGAGAGAGAATGCATACATGCATGCAAGCCCGCATATGTGTGTGTGTGTTTTTTCAGTATTCGGACACGGACATTGAGCGCGGCCTTACAGGCCTCGGTCATGGTGCTATTTCTGCCTGTGGCCTGGGGTCATGAAAATTATGGTGCAGGAAAACAGAACAAGCCTTTCTGTCTGTCTGTGGCTCTTCTCAAAGTTCTCCACAATTACAGACGCATGATGACGGGTGCTGTCCGCAGTCTATTTAAAATCCCTAAGGTAAACAAACAGTGAAAGTGCAAAAACAAGATGGTTGGAGGAAAAATAAAGAAGCCAGGACCGCTACTGATCGAGATAGCAAAGGCAAGGCTTCTGCATAGACTTTATGGAGGAAATACTGTATTGTACATTTAAGAGCGGCTCAGGCAAGATAATAAAGCCAAATCAGGAGAAATGCACTTAACATGCATTCACGCACAACCTGAAAACACAAGCCCCAAGGAGCCGCCTCCCGCTACTCTTGGCTACCCTCTCTGTCACTGTACAGTACAGGGTATATAAAGGTAACTGTGTCACCATGGTGTCCCACTATAAATAGAGGACACACAACCAAGACTTTACAATGTCACATTCCTTGGGGAGGTGGGGAGAGGAGGAAAGGGGAGGAGGGGGGAGCTGGCTGCTAAGCCAAAGTGAGATGTCTCTTGCTGCCAGCAGCTTTCATAAATCAATGGCGGAGAAATATGCCTAGAAATATCCGGCCCGGGACCTCTGCCTGGGACCTTGGATGCTTGCTTGGTATTTGGGGGTGTTGGTGCCGAGACGGCTGCGGAAACGCACATAGATATATAAACAGGCCTGCTACGCTGTGGAGACAGGGTGTGTATTCACAAAGAATCTCAATGCAGAAAAGGCCTTTTTTTGTTCACAATAAGTGCAATAAATAAGATTTCACGCAAGAGGTGAGGAAAGCTTATGAGTTTGGTCACTTGACTTGAACCGCACACTCAGACAGGAAGTGTTAGTGACGCTTTGCTCGCATGAGAGGTGTGACAACTCGTGAGCATGTTTGATTACATCACTTGACACGCAGCAGAAAGCAGCCAGAGCTGTAGTCGCGGCCTTTATGATTAGTGGCATCTGTCGGCTTTTTCAAAACAAGGAGCTGGGAGGGATTCAAATCAGAAACTTGTGCTTTTTTCATTGGCTGCAGGTGGTGCCACCGGGCCAGACGTCCCGAGCCTCTCTGCTAAACACGATGCTTCTGCCCTCAGTTCACCTTCAAACATCCGCTTACTGGACAGTGGAGCGCCAAAGCCCTTCTGTATCCTCCACCTCTTCCCCTCACTGCCTTGAACACATTTCTATCCACAGCTTGGTTGCACTGGGTTTGCTTTGTGGTCTGACTGTGCTGCCTAAGTGCTCTTCTACCAACACCACAGCAGGGAATGATGAGATGGTGCAGATGACACATAGTTTCAAGAAATCTACATCACCTATAGCATAGTTTATCTTGCAGAGATGATAGCATGGTTTCCACTACACTCATTTTTCATGCTCTACAAACATGGCAGGCATAACCATGTCTTCATTGTGGAATCCTGTGTTTGTAAATGGCAGATGTCGTCGGTCACGAATACCCAGCGGACGTTTATCCTGCTCTAAATACTGCTGGAGGCTGATTAGCTTTTTGTTGTACTGTGACAGGGGAATTTCTCGCTTAACCTCATTTCATGTCAAACTGAAGTCCATCTTTCTTTGATCACATGCTATTGATTTTGCATGCGTTTGCAACATGTTTTTTTTTCTTGCTTCGTCCAAACGGGTCAACAGAATGATTAATTTAGAGTCACAGGTAAATTTGCAAACTTCAAAATGGCTTAAAAGTACTGCTCTAAGATTAGCAGCTGTATGGCATGTAAGGTCTTTCTTAAATTATGGGCAGACCGAAAATGGGTTATGGACCTTCTGCTGGCCTGGTAGGTCCCCTTCTGACAAGAATAGTAACATGTTTTTAATAAGTCTGGGTCCCTGGGTAAAAGAGTAACTTCATCATTTAGTTCCTGGACTGGAGAAGACTTCAGAAACCCTGGCATTTTGACCCTGGTGAGCAACCAGATTAGCACTTGGTGAGCAAGTACCCAGAAGTATAAACTGTGGCAGGATGTGGCAGAGGGAGAAAACAGCTTTTACAATGGAGCAAACCCTGCCCTGCATAGCTCAACTCCAAGCCAACATTCCCTTCGGTCTGTTTGTGCAATCAATATAGAAAAGTGTGTGTGTGCGTGTGTGTGTTGTGTGCATGTGATTGAGAAACAAATGGATTCCAGGCATTTTGCGTTTTAGAAGCAGTGACTCTAAATAAACGGAGTGCACATTTGTCACAAACAGTAAAACCCCATAACAGACAGTAAGCTCTCATTAATTCTATACAGATTAAAAAAAGTAATTTGTGCAGTACATGCTCACTGCAACCTCTCCCTCTCTCACACACACACTTTCATGAGCACATTTTCAAATATACAAAGAACAGACACATACTCTGGACTTCTCTCTTTCCTTTCCATCTGACTCTCGCTCTCTGTCTCACACACACAATCCCCATTTCCCTGACTCTCGTGTGTGACAAAGCTCTCGGGAATGGCAGGCGACTGAAATGCCTGTGATGTGGATGACTCGCATGCACGTTGGCGTGGTATAAACGTGTGTGTGTGTGTGTGTGAGAGAGAGTGAGTGTGTTGACACTGTGTTATAAACTCCTGCAGTAGATTAAACTTCCCTCTTTGCTCTGCTGCCCTCTGCCTCACTAGGCTTGAGAAACACAAAGCAGAGCACCGCCTGCCTCTTTCTTTATAAGGCCTGCAGTGTGTGAGGGCACAGCAGCCAGGAGGAGAAAGAGAAGGTTTGGACCGTCATATTGTACCAGCAATAAGAACTTGGGGGAACAACGTAATTGCAGTTGAACCATCTGGTCAATCTGTCTCATTCCCATCAAGGCTCTTGTCCAAGTGTTCAGAATAATTGCGCCGCCTTGTTCATTTCCAGCGCTGCATTATGGAATTTCTGACCGAGCTGATCGCTTCAGTCAAAGAAACATCTGCTTATTCTTCTGGCTTGGGAGGAGGAACAAAAGACGATCTGTGTGAATGGATGAATGCGTGACCAATCAGTTGTAGGTGTGCGATAGGGATCATATGGGGCTCAGATGGCAGATAAGGGCAAGATAGTCATAACATCACACAACAAACAACAGACAAGCATGGAGAGGGCGAGAGAGGCAGGCAGACAGACCAGCTAAAGAGGCTTCACATAAAAGTTTTCATATTTCATATTTTTCTATGCTAGTCCTACCAAATAAACCCATCTCATGTTAATATAACTGGAACAAAATGCTAAATCCTTAAAGCCCCTTTGCTGTCAAGAATAAATATGCATTGTCCTGCAACTGACACTTGGTGATATGTTAGAAGGCATGGCATGGTTATGTAAACTTACGTCTGTGTAAAAGTATTTTCTCCTCTTTTCACCAATTGCTTAACCTATTGTCACTGCAGACAGCTGCTGTTAATAGTTCAACTGCTTGGAGTAAGCTGCTGAAAGCTGAGCTGGGTGTCTGTGTGTCTGGTTGTGCAGGGATAACTAAGCTGGTCTCCTCAGTGAAAAGCCTTTGTCTTAAGCTGAGGCTGGAGTTGGACGGGTGCCAGGGCGACTTATCACCTCGCCAAGTGGGTGGCAAATGTGGTGAGTGCAAGTTACATCAAACCAGAGGCCAGACTTATAGATAAACAAGTACATATATCAAAACACACTGTACGTTATCATACACACAATGCACAAATGAATCAAAACAAAAAGCATGTCCTGTACAGTAGAGTACTTAAATACTGCTGCTGTTAATACATTGTTTTTAGATACACAGTTATACACACACACACAAAGACACAGACCTCATCTAAAACTCTACAATGGAGTAACTTATCTTTCTATGGATAATTCTGAATACATCCCCACATGCACACATGTACAATATCATCACTCAGTCATCAGCATGTAGCCCTACCTGTGCAATCCTGCATTTGAGCTCGGCCTTCTCCAGCTCCCAGGCACATTTGTCCCTGGTGTACTGCAGCTGCAGCTCGCCCCTCTTCTCCTCCTCTCTCTTCACCTCCACCTGCACCTCCTCCAAAACCGACTTCAGGTCCAGCAGAATCCGCCTGTTCTCCCCTCCCTGTAATACAGTTGGCAATCGTTTTTACCCCAAACACTATACCTCTGTTCCCCAAATGTTTTGTTGGTGGAAATGTAATCATGAAAAAATAAACATTGTTGCACTCCCAACTTATTGATTCAACTGTGGAATCACTATACACAGTGCGCAATCAAATACGATGAACTACATCAGATATTTCTAAAATATAAATGAAGAATTCTTTCATCTCCCTTTAATCCACTTCTTGCCTAAGAAAACCTGGTGGTAAATTTTACAAGATTATTGCCTAACTCTTGCACTATATCAGTAAGTAAGAAACAGATAAAGCACAGTAATATGAGGATATCAAATTATAAAAACTCCATTAAAGTCCAATCAAATCAGAGTTATTGTATGTAGATCCCAACAAAACTACAAATTCCCAAGAAAATTAAGATATAATGAAAAAAATGGGATAACATCACTAGAAACTACAGCAAGATAGCACAGACAAACTGCAACTCCCTGTAGGTATTTTCTAGTAATAGCCTGTAAATTAAGAGATTAAAAAAATTTAGTGAGTCACATGAGGCTACTATAGACTCAATGAGCACTAAAGACACGCTATAAGCAAAAATATAGTGATTTTTCGTGAAAGGAAGTAATTCATTCCAATTACTTGTATGTCAGCCACTTCTCTCAAGAGTAACTCCTTCTCACGCATCCATTCCTCTTTGTCATGTCCATGTCGCTTTTTCAACTCATCAAATTTCTTTTTCAGCCGTGTGTGTTGGGTTTGCTGCTGCTGAGGTTCGGAACCCGGCCAGATCTGACCCCTGAGGACCTCGAGTGGCGTCCCTCCTCCACCTAAAGAAGCACCGGACTGAGGCTCGAAGATGTGACTGAAGATGGTGGGCGGAGAGGAGATCCTCCTCAGCGGGCTACGGCTTTTGCCCCTGCCTCTGTCTGCCCTCTCCATCCTGGAGCAGGGCACGAACTCCCAGCCCTGGGACGGTACGTAACCCCCGCCTGCACCGCCCCCACCATGCAGATTCGACCCGTTCCCAAACGCACTCCACATTCCTCCAACAAACAATCGCCCTCAGTTCACTAAACCCCAAAGTATAGCAAAGTGCCACCATGTATCATTTGCCACTAAAGTTTCTGACATGCTTATAGAAACAGGTTTATGTAGCAATGACAGATGAGTGACCAGATGTGTCATAAATTATTACACACGGGTCACCAAACTACTTAAAGTTTTGCAAATTTCTGGTGATCGCTGCTTGATCTTTGCTCTCCATTATAACAACTATAGACAACAAAAAGTAAAATTTGGACTCAAGTACAGTATGGCAAGTGCAAATACCTTACCATAACCAATTGACGCCCGTGAAAAAAAATTAATAATAAACACCAAATGAAAGCTTTTTCAAGTGGCATGATGAATGCGCAAATTATCCAAAACCGGCCAATTCCCCCGTCGGCCGCTCAGCAGCTCTCAGGGCAGCCGTCGTCGCCCTGCTCCTGCAGGCACCAGGACAGGACGCAGTCCCCTCCATGTCCTTACAGGGACAAGGTCAAGCCGGCATTCTGGAGACAGGTTCTCCAAGGTGTCCCTTTTTCTCTCTCTAAGTCCCCGTTGCTATTGCATTCTTGCGTTATCCATTTACATCTCTCTTTTTTCTTTTTTTTTCAGTACGCTCTGAATGGTTTCTCTCCCCGACGACAACTGCACAGGCAGCTGGTTTGTTAGGCTACTCCACGATCCTGAGCGAGGACAGACACCCAGTAACCACTCCGAAGAGAACGAGAAAGAGTACCCAAAAATATCACGCAGCGCCCTGATGTAAGAGCAGTGGAGTATTTTTACCCCCCTGTAACCATGCGTTTATTTTCCTAAAGCCTGCCAGGAGAGGCGTCTGGAAGAGGCAGCGAGAAGCACTAATTAATCAGCCCGAGATCGCCCTAATTACGTCGCTGGATAAGCCTTGCGCAGTATCTATGGCAACAAATCAATTTACGCACAGCGTGCGCGCTAAGCACCATGCTTGCCATTGATGGGCTCGATAGTCAAGAGTACTGTTTTAGGTCTATACATTACTCATTTGTAAAGAAATATGATTAGAGTCCTCCACGTCTTATAGGAGCAGTAATTCTTTAGTGTGGCATTTACGTCACACCTGGAAAGATGGTGGTTTTGTGTTTTGGCTGAGCTTATTTTGACGAATAGGACGTTCGGGAGAACCAGCGCTGATCTCTAAATTCTATATGTTCTGTCTAAATTCGTTTGCACACTAAAATCAAAATGTGGATAATACATCCACACAGAAAGAATAAACATTTATTCCGCTTATCATTTGTAAACAGGAAGACGATTAATTATGAGGAAAGCGAGCACGCTGATTTGTATTCACTGGTGGTGATAACTGTAACAGATTATTTAACTGTAGGTCACTTCTGAAATTCAAATAATACCCCATCCCGTTACGCTACACGTTAGGGGCAACAGTAGCCTATAAGCTTTACTGTAACGCGTTACTGTACAACACAGGGGTTTTTGTTTTCACGTGTGAATTCAGAAGCCAAAAGTTCCGCTCGTGCAATGAGTATGGAAGCCTGTTTGTTGCCTACGATAATATGATTCACTGATTCACAGGTTCCACTGTCTGAAGCTATGTGAAGCATGTGGCATTTGGTGAAACAGCCCCTTACCTGTCATATGATCCTCAATGTCGCAATGAATTTCCTAATACGTCTTCAGAAACAGACAGTGAAGTCTTCATTTCGGTCAACGAAGTAGACAGTACATCTCTACTGTGATCCGGTAGAAATAACTTCAGAGTTAGCCTACAGCTGAAACGATGCTTTCATTAACGAGAATCTCTCTCTCTCTCTCTCTCTCTCTCTCTCTCTCTCTCTCTCTCTCTCTCTCTCTCTACAGCTGGCCCTAATATATGACGTAGAAAAATCCCACCGGTGGGATGAAAGAAGTGGACCGGTTCCTCCCCCGTCCTGGTGGCCACATCCAAGCAGTTGGATAAACAGATCCACATCCAGCACATTTTGGCTCTATTTTCAGACCCAGACCCGAGGGCATCAGTGTTTCACAAGTCTGACTGTCACATGAGTGTTGCAAACGAAAATATAGAGACATGCAATGGGAATGTGCAGAGGCGACATATTATGCCCTATGGACAGCTGGATCATTTAATAATGATTATATAGACACAAATGTCATGACTAAGTTCAATGATGTCATGGTCATGGAGTACAGTTGCCTAAAACTGACTTGATGTCTGTGCCAGTCAGTGTCAGAAACAAACTGGATGATTGATTGTGTGTGTGTGTGTGTGTGTGTGTGTGTGTGTGTGTGTGTGTGTGTGCGCGCGCGCGCGCGCTTTCTTGTATGTATGTATATATGCACTCTTGGCTCCATGTGTATGTGCGTGTGCACATCCAGTGGCTTATAAACCCGGGCAAACTATTTACAGTAAAGATTTATGTACCTGGACCTGTTAGGATTCTGTTATTTTGATCAAGCCCAGCGCTTACAGCAGTAGCAATGTGTAAGTTACCCCAGCACATGTATACATTTGGTAATAGAAAACATCCTTGCATCATAGGAGCATGTCTGCAACAAAAACAGAAATGTTGAAAACAATTGCACTTGAAGAGTTCAGTGCCATAATCTACTCACCTAATCCTCCATTGTTGCTCAAAGATGTGTGGTGGTCTCCAATAAATGTGGAAAACTTCTGAGTAGATGAGTGTCTTGGGTCATACGTGGAAAATGAAACGTGTCCTGTACCTTGAGTGACCTTATATGATATGTGTTCAACATAACAAAATTTAAATGAATGAATAAGTTAAAACAAAAAAACAAAGGTGTACATAATATGCTATCGGAAATGTGCTTTACAGGACAAAGAATAGGGTGAAAAGGAATACCAATTTGAAAATGGTGGCATAAGAGAGTGAGGAAAACAGAACAAGAATGAGGATCAGCAAAATAATGGGCTGAAACATCTTGATGAATCAATGTGAAAGGAAAAGGGGCGGAAAGAGGGACCAAGGAGCAAATTGAGAAGAGGTTAGACAGAGAAATGTGTATTTTCGAGAATACAGATATCACAATTATTCAAGTTGTGCACCATACATTTATCACCAACGATCTGTCTCCATCCATTCAAGTCCACTTTTCTATTTGAACTTACAGACAGTGGTTCCTCTGCGTTTTTATCCTCCTGCTTGGGGACATCCAACCGGTCTATGAAGCTCTGCAGCTCCTTCCTGAAGGCTTTCATCTGGGCGTTGATTCGATAGAGCAGCTCATGCTCCCTGATCCTGTGGAAAAGAGTGAGTGTTTTTACACTTTTTATCTGCTGTAACCTTGTAATTTAGTCAGTCTCAGAGTATGTGGGTTCCACCATAAGAAAAACACAGAATAAGCATGCAATTTGACGGCTGAGTCGACATGGTTCTCATCATGGATCTTACTCACTGATGTGCTTATTTTGCAGTTCTTTGGCAGTTGAGTCCAAACAGTTCTCACTTAAACTGTGGGCTATTTTGCATAGTGCACCTTTAATAGCTTCTGTATGTTTCACTATATCCTCCTAAATGTGTTTTGGAGACTTTAGTAAGGAGCCGCTCCAACTTCCTGCATGCATCAAATAAAACCCTTGTATCTACAGAAACTCATTTTTAAAGGAATTCTGTTTCTTTTATTAAGTTATCGAAACAGAAATTGTGTGGACTTTATGCTAAAGACATATAAAATCATCAAGGATCATGCAAGTTTCCAAATTAAGTTTTAAAGGTTTTCAGACAACAGCAATAAAATATTGCATTGAGACTGATCTCTTCAATTGACATAGTTAAACATTCAAGAATGATTAACTGAATTGCCACAGAGGGGCCAGTTTCATTTCTGTCACAGCCTACCTGCCCCCTTCCTCGTCTTCATCCAGTCTGGCAAATAGCTCCCCATTCGTGACGTAGACGCGGGCCTCGGCGATAATGGTGCTGGTGTCAGCGATGAGCCTGT
>OMLF01056664.1:0-14468 GCA_900302615.1 Holocentrus rufus | reverse complement strand
ATTATATTATTATTTTTCAGTCCTAGGGCATAGGACTGCAAAATAATAATAATAATAATAATAATAATAATAATAATAATAACATTCTTGTCACATATCAGACAACCTGGAAGGATGTACTACCTTCAAAACTGAACAATATAAATGTATAAATGTAGCCTATTATTGTCCACACCATGGAAATAGCTTACAATGCATTATAGGTCCCATTTTAGAAACACAGAGCTAATGGGACTAACCTCAGTATCTATTTACACAGCTATAATTTTGTCATGTCTAATCTTCTGATTCAACAAAGTAGGCTTTTTTCCAAATTTACTCGGTATCGTTTTACGGTTTTGTTTTGAAGGTAAAAGCACTACGTTTCCGCTCTCATCTCGCTAACTCACAAAAACTTAACGCAGCTCTGCCCCTCTGATGCTACTTGACCGACAGGGATGTTGGAGAGATGCTTAGCGCATGCGCACACGTAGAGATGGACGCAGTGAAAGCGGCTACCCACAGCTCCGTCAAGTCATGCAAAGGCACAAAGAACACGACCGGAAGTATATCGAGTTTTGCCTTCCAAATAAAGGTGCGAAAAGAAAGAAAAAGAAAAAAAAAAACAATCCAAATTCTTTGTCGTCCTAGCCTATTGCAAAATCAGAAACTACTAAAAGGAATATTTTATTTGGCTGTATTCTCTGATAAAGCAGTTCCCTTATATGGTTTGGATCTACTGTATCTATCAAGAAGGCGAAATAATGGCAGTGATTATTTTGAAAGATGTAACCGGAAATCGAGCTGCTAATTCTGCACAACTTGATACACGCGCCTACGCCGTTACCGGCTTCTGTATAGGCTATCAGCTTTCCGTTACAACGTATACATCGCATTTTTTCTGCTTCTTGTGCCTGCGCTGCAGGAGGTGACCGGAGCGTTTTTTGCGCATTCTGTACGCAAGATTGATATGCAGAGAAAAGCAGAGAGGCGCTGCTGGACTCACTTCATTGATGGTCGTGAGGTGCCATAGGCCTTTTCTGTGATCGCCAAGGCTATTTCCTCATGTAAAAATGGTCCGGTGAAAGATAATTTCGGATGGAGGTTATTTTACCGATCAGGTGTAGAGTGTCGTTTACAAAATGAAGATCTGGAGCACGGAACACGTTTTCAGGTTGGTCACGACCTTTATTTTTTTTAATTTATTTTTTTTTCGTGTAGAATATAGCAGTTTTCAGAATTCAAAAGCGTGAGGAGCCGGTACTGTCATTGTAGGCCTAGGCCGGTAGAGGATGGGACATTCATCTTCGTCAACTTATTTCGTACCATAGCATAATATTATCTTTTACAGGCCTGTAAATTCCACCTGCTATTAGAACCATATGATTGGCCTACATCGAGCATAACAGTGTCCGTTTCAACTACATTAGAGGTTCTCAGACATTTTTGTCAAGAGGTCCTAGTAGACGCACATTAGGCCACAGAACCCATTTTAGTGAGGTTTTGTTCCTCAGACCCCCATATGAAAAGGTTTTGTTGTTGTTATTTTTGCACTGGCTTGTATAACTGTCAGGCTCAGGCACATCATAGTGATAGGAATAAACCTTTGATTAGATTAGTTCTTTTTATACATTGCATTATTTGATTTCTAGTTATTTAAATTATAGTGACATTAAAGTATTTCACCCCATCAAGAACCATTGAACTGAAACCAGGTGTAAAGTGTAAAGTTGTAAGGTGTAAAGGTGTAAAGTTTCTTTCCACTGTCATGGACGGGAGATGTTGATGAAGGAGAGAAGGGCTAAAAACAAAATTTTAAACCCTAAGACAACAGAATGGGCAGAAACAGCACCACAACTGTATATCAGCAGGGTGTTCCTAATGTTTCCTATAGACTAGATCAGGGTCAAAATACTGTATATAAAAGGTCACTCATTGATAATATGGGTGATAGTGGCTTCCATTTCATGCAATGATTGGATGTTTAACATCTCTTGAGGTACCCTTCCCAGCTTACTTGCACTCATTCACACCTCTCACATGCAGTGTTGCATTGATGTCTGTGTAATTAAAGGTACCCACCATGATGTTATGTGTAACAGCTCCTGCTGTTCATGTAGTCACTGCAATCATGATATAATTAAGACCAAATATAAACAATGAAATGAATGTGGGAATACACAGATCTGCAGCCAGCATGACTGTTTATTATGTCATTTTCTGGTGAAATGTCTAAGACGTTGGATATCTCAAAAACTGAACTGTGTTAAATACATTCACATGTCATTTGTTGGAAAGATGTTTGCCAATATTTTTAAGTAAAATGTTTCATTTTGCTTTGGTTTGTTTGCAGTTACCCATGGGAGACGGTGATCAAGGCTGCAATGAGGAAGTATCCAAACCCCATGAACCCCAATGTGGTGGGGGTGGACGTTTTGGACCGCAGCCTGGACACAGAGGGACGCCTGCACAGCCACCGACTGCTCAGCACAGAGTGGGGCCTGCCAAGCATCGTACGAGCGGTTAGTTGTCAACAGACACACACACTCACACACAGCAGCACGCACATACGCATGCATGCACATTCAAACACACAGGCACGCTCTGGCATCCACAACACAAAGGCAGTGGTCCCCAAATTGGTGTCCAGGGGTCTCTGAAAAGGTTTCCTAGGAAAAAACAGACAGCTGAAACCTTCATCGGACAGTGCTCTGTGGTTTCAAGCATATTAAATTGGGGGCTGTTGCATAAAACAGTGTGGGAACTTCTTGTACTAAGGCTGTACTGTGGCATGCAAACACGACTGCACACACAGTTGAATGCTGTGCACACATACGGACTGTTTACATACATTTTCTGCTTCTAAAATTCCACAAAGGCAAGCGTGAGTTTCTTCCACATTTCACAGTTTGATCCAGTCATGTGGGTCGCACACACACATACACACACATCATCACATAGGAAGCATACATAAACACAGACATACACACACCACACATTCAACGCTCAAACGATTAGCTGATTAATCGGATGAGTCGATCAACAGAAAATTAATCATTTGTGATTGTTATAATCGATTAAGTATCTTAGTCATTTATGAAGTAAAAAGCCCAAATTTTTGCTGATTACAGACACAGTAAGATCACTAAAATGCACTAAAATTAATATTTGCTGATTTTTCTCCATTCAAATCATTGTGAATTTTTTTTTTTCCTACTGGTTAGACCAAGACATCACTTTGCTCTGCTAACTTCCCATGAGCATTTGTCATTTTTCTTGACACTTCAAATGATTAATTGTCAAATCTAATCAATCAACAAAGAACATAATAATTAGTTGCAACCCTACACACATAAGTCAATTAATATTTGGACTCTTTAATATTGCTATTTACTTTTTCCACATTTACACTCACATTGTTATTATTACTCAGTTCCTAAGCAGACTGTTTGCTCTTTCCTCAGATACTGGGCACCAACCAGACGAGGACCTATGTGAAGGAACACTCCATAGTCGACCCTGAGGAGAAAAAGATGGAGCTGTGCTCAACTAATGTAAGTTACCACTCACCACAGTAGCCCTCATAACTTTAATCAGCATTAATAGAGTCTACCAACACATCCACCTGGGCTTCAGGCTGCCTGCTTGCATTGAGCTTCAGACCCGCTGTATGCAGGAACACGTGACTTTATTCTTGTAAAGGATTACACTGTGCTTATTTGTTCCAATTAGCAGCAGTGTGCATAGCCATCTGTCAGTTATTTTGCTGCAAAAAATTCATTCAGTTCAAGCTGTGAAGTGTGTTTCCACATAGTACACTGTAACAACTATTGTCATTCCCATGTAAATAGCATGCACTGCCCTCACTGCAAGGTGTCACCTGTAAATATCTTATGAGAATATGGAAATCCAAATTTATGTCATCCTCCAGATTACTCTCACCAACCTGGTGTCAGTTGATGAGAGGCTTGTTTACCGACCGCACCCAGAAAACCCTGAGGTGTAAGTACACTGGAAAATTTATTTCAAGGCAATAAGATGCGATATGAATGTAATAAAATGCATTTGTTAACTTTGTATTTCTCGGGATGATTATAATACAGATTGAATTATAACCTGGGGTCAAATGTCTAGGAGAAGGCCAGGGATACACAGTCTGATGTTATTACGCTGATAAACAAGTTTTGGTTCATTTGAGTTCACAGAAAAGAGTCTGGAGTTTATTTAAAGTGTGAGATTGTAGAGAGAGACAGGAAAGGGCTGAGAGTAGTGCTGGACAAAAAAAGGTATTCTTTCAGAGGTACTGTGATATTTGATTTTGTCCACAGCAGCCAGCACGAGCTGAGATGTTAATGAGATGTAAATGCAACAGAATGAACCCTTGAAGTTACACAATGCTGCACTGTGTGTGTGACTGTAGTACCGAGGTGTTGTGACCTCAAATTGCCTCATCATGTTTACTTATACAAACTATCCTAACCATGCCTTCTTTCCACTTGTTCTCTTTTTGTCTGGTTTCACCTCTCTCTCTCTCTCTCTCTCTCCCCCCCCAGTACCATCCTCACCCAGGAGGCCATCATTACAGTGAAGGGAGTTAGTCTAAGCAGTTACCTGGAGGGAATGATGGCCAGGAGAATGTCAGCCAACGCGAGGAAGGTAAGACACACACAGACATACAATAAAACAAAATGGCAACATGTACACTTGTTTCATCTTTCTTGAGCATGCCCTCTGACCTGATATGCTCTTTCATGCTAGCATGACAAAACTCTTCTGTATCTGTTTGAATATGTGACAGTCATTTCCAGGGCCAGATTTCTGCATCTAGAGTCTGAAAGTTAATGTTCGAGGTGTAACAATTCATCCATAGCATCAATGCATCAATGCAATGAATCGCTTTGACTTTGGCCTGAATAACTATGAAATGAATTGAATTATTCACCTGGGCTTTGGACTGACACTCCTAGATAACAATGTTCTCAGTGCACATCCTGAGTCGTCCTCAGTACATGATGTTCACCTTTTGAGGATGCATGTGTGTGTGTATTTCTGAAGCTGCTCATTCTTCTTCTTCTGTTCCTTTGTGTGGCTCTGTAGGGCTGGGATGCTATTGAATGGATTATTCAGAACTCTGAAAGAGAGAACGTACCACTCTGTGACATTTACTAACTCTGGTAACTTCCCTTTCCTTTGCAACTTTGTCCTTCAGTCTTAGCCGATTATTCTTAGCATGCTACCCTTTTCTCTCTCAGAACGTGTGAAGTGAAAGTGTCATTTGCCTGTGCGCACACGTCACTGAATGCTCAACACTCGTTCTTCTTTTTGCATGTACAGGACTACAGTTCTATAGCATCGACACTTTTCCCTGGCTACACCTCACACACCACTGGGGATCCTCTGCAAATCGGGTCCCTGTGCAGTTGGTACTGACTCTGTCTGGGAGGTCATGTGGTTTTGTGGATTTTTCACCCCACACCACCCCTCTCGCTTCTGTCTGGGATCAGCTACTACGTGCCCTGGGAGCTCAGACAGAAACAAAACGCCTTCAACACAGAGAGACTGAATGATTAATAGAGAGCTTGAGAATGAGAGCGCTGGTGGACTTCTATGTTTTGAACCTGTTGTGGGATTCAAGGATTTCGGGCCTCAGTGCGGTGGGTCTGGTTCACTTTCCTCTACTTACCTCCCTGTCTTTAACACGCTGTAATGAATTGCCAGAAGACCGAAAAGGTAAAAGTCAAGGATGCTGCCGCCAAGCCCACTATCCATAATCCCCTTCGCTCTGACATCATATCCTCAGTTCCGAACAACGGTTCAAACTCACTGTGTTAAAAGGCACATCGTGAAATGTGAGCATGTTGTGGGAAGCGTCTTCATGTTGCTGTGGACCAGAGGACAGATGTGATGCGCAGATGCACATTTGAGTTTGGGAAAACAAGATGCAGTGCCACTTTGAAAATATGCAGCAAACTTCATAACATTTATTTAATAGCATTCCTCTATATTGTCACACACTGTTGACTCCCGCAGCAGGGAAGTCTGTCAGAGTTGAAATCATGAAGTTGTTACTGGTGCTTATTGTGTTCTCTGCTAAAGAGGAACACAGATGATTTGTTTGCATGATAACAGTAAAAAAGAGTCATAAGGAAACTCAGCACACTGTAATGTATAACACAATTTGATAGTAACAATATACAACCTGATGTAATGTGTAGTAATTAGACAAACGAGTAGTCTGGTAGCTAGCTACTAATTGCTAATGCAGCTTTAGATAGGATCTCAAAGAAATGACATTGTTTTACTTCAAAAAAAAAAAGATGGGAATGTCCCATAAACATTGCCTTTTTTTTCTTCTGTTAAGGCAATAATACACTGGCAACTTTTTCACACAGTACTTACAGGCTATATTGCTTGTAGTTACATGGCGTTTTGTAATTGGGTTAAAATTGATGTTAACTACAGATTGAGCTTCAGGGAACAAAAAGTATAATGAAAAGTGAGATGGGCAGAATCATTTGGCCTTAAGATGATGCCTGTGTATCATTGCCTTCACAGTGTTATCATGCCTTTGCCAGTCATACACATTATGCTTCCAAATTTTTGACTCTTTCATAGAAGCTACCTATATACCCTGAGGATCAGGGTGGTACTGTATGTTCAATGCTGCAGTGGAAGATGCACTCCATGTCGTTGACAGAATCCTTCATGTGCTAATTCATATTTCTAAGAAAAATGAATAATATTTGTATAACTGATTTATTACATTGTGTATAACATTTGTTTCTCATGCGAAAAAAGAGATTTGCTTTTTTAATTTTGTTTTAATTTGAACTGACTACTATTGTCCTACTGGAATCAAAACAATTAAAAAAACTTATTAGAAAAAAAGTTGTCAAAAATTTGTTGTTGATAACATACAGTAGCACTTGTTGACTAGCAAGCCCATCATTTATATACAGTAGGGCTGTGCATTTTTGCTAAATGACAACAGAAGGGTCCACAAAGTACACTTAGTGTTCTTAGTGTTTCCCCATTGTATTGGTGGGTTACACTAGTCTACATGGAAGAGGTAGAACAGAGCAGAATAGAATGGAACTTGGCTGTCCAATCACAACTGGAAATGTGTCTTTGGTTCCACTGTCCTTTTAAGAATTCCATTTGTTTTGGTTTCTTTGGCGAGTTTTAGTGCCATATGCCCAAAAAAATGGTTTCAGTTCTGTACCCCATTGAGAAATAACCTGGCGAGAAATGCTCATTTCAATCTTAACACATGGATGGAAACTTCCAGAACCAGAGAAAAGATGATTTAACTTGAGGGTCTGTTGTGGGGATTTTCGTACACTGGTGCTAAGTGCCAGCAGATGTTTACCCATGCCAAGATGTAATCATTTTATCAAAGAGCTTTTTTTGCTTTCCAACAAACAAATTGCAGTTCATCCTCTGTCCAACAGAGAGCACAATTTTGCTATTTAGTGTAACACAGAGAAAGCTGCAGAGCAGCTCCACTGGGGCTCACGTTCAGTTGTGGTAAAGATCATTTGTGCATTCCTCATCCTGTAAAAACATTTGAGCAGTTTTCTGACAGTGCATACCTTTCAGTATGCTCAGGAAAATAACATTGAGGAATGTGATTTAGAAATGATGAGAGGTGCCAACAAAAGCATAGTTTTCAGTTATTTATTTATTCAACAGAACATAGAACAAAATGCATTGCACAGCATGTACATCACCTCGTCACTGTCTAAGCAGTAACAGACCAACGTCTAGGTCAAAATCGCACCATTCTACTAATACTTCCATGCCACTGATACCCAACACTGCAAGTGTGCCACTTGCCAGAAACCTAATAAATAAGTAAACACATTGATCTGGGTATAAAAAAGCATCATGCAGGAGGCCATAGGAAATAAGTTTCAGTCAAATTATTTCTTGCTTTGGTTTGAAAGCCCTTGATCTTAAATGTCACTCCTCCTCTTGTGAATGAGACGGTTGTTTATGATAAACCAGCATCAGGTTGTGAAAACGTTGCAAACAAGTATTAAGCTGTACCATTTCAAGTTTCATGATAAGGCACACTATTGTTATATTCCCATATTTTGATTACAATCTTTGGTAATACTGCACTCAGATACTGCCGGAGCTGTAGCAGCTGCAGCAGAACATGAACACACACGATCAATAAAAAAATCAAAATCAAACTTAATATCAAAGTCTTATAAAAGTGTAAAAGAACGAAGCAAAATAGAAAAGATAGGTATGTCAACATATCAAGGAATCACACCACAATTACCCATTCCATTTTTCACATTCATTATCTTTGCTGTCCTGTAGCCCGAGCAACTCAGTTTTACTTCACCCCATCCCAGTGGCAAAACAAACAGAATACAATCGCAAACTTTCCCAGAATATCAAACACATCCCATCCCTCCATGTGAACAGCCCTAGTACTGTCCTGATATTAAATAAATCACAATTTCAAACAGTAAAAGAACTCAAGTTTGAATAGATTTCCTACTTCCCGTGTAAGAAAAGAAAAGACTAAAGATTTCAAGCCAAAAAACAAATCAAATTCTGTAATTTAAAGGAAAAAAATAAACCTTCAAGCCTATTACAGTTGCACTCAGCTAAGGCCAGAGGTGTGTTTTCAAATGCATGTCAAACTAGGACCAAACTCTCTTCGACAGCTGAGTGTTCCCTTTTTTTTCCCACTACGCTTCCCTCTTCTATCCACAGACCTACTGCTACCACGTCTCCTGCTCCGTCTCCGTCACATTCGCTCGCTCTCAACGGCGACTCTCCCAGACGTCTCTGGGCTTCTTCAAAAGAAACTCGATTGCATAATTGTCCCACTGCCTGACCCGCACCCTCATACCTTGTCTAAATATACATCCAGGAATTGATTGTGCTATTAACAAAAACATAGTACAAGTCTATGTACAATATGTACAATCAGTTGATCTGGCTGGCTTTGGTGTAGGGAGTGTTTTTGTGTGTGTGTGTGTGTGTGTGTGTGGGCTCAGAAGTTGAAAAGGTTGATAAAGTCTTGGGGAGAGAGGGACATAGTGCAGCTTTCTGGATTGTTGGCGGTGCAGGGATGGTTTGTGTCCTGGGAACAAAAACAAAACAGGCAATGATTAGTATTACATGTTTTTCCCTGATTTTTTTTTTTCATTGCATGCACACCTAAGTCCTCATTACACTCATTTCATCCGAGTCCCGTTTGAGAGGGAAATTCATAAGCATGCGCACTCGCCTACCTTCCAGAACAGGATGTGGCAGTGTGAGCAGAAGTGCAGGGTGTCGCTGTATTGCTCTCTGTGAGGGTAGCAGCGGCTCAGCTTGAAGTACATCTTCTTCCACTCCAGGTGGCCCTTATCCGACACCATCAGGCGCTTTCGGATCTACAGGAGGAGACGGATAGAACCAGATGAGATGAGACTGGACAGACATGATGTCAGATTTTTCCAACAGCATTAGCTGCTCACAGACCTGAAGAGAGCAAAAAATATCTAGAGATATCTGCTTTAACGTTTTCTCTGTAATTTTTCTTGCTCCACAAAAATGGATCTCAGATTCAAGGATTGTAGTAGCCTTGAGGAATTCACAGGTATGAATTATTTTCCCAGTGTTGGTTAATGTAAAACTGTCTGCACAAGCCAAACTGTGAGCAAAGGCAGTAGTATTGAAAGTTACAGGATCCAATTCAAACCCATGAATGTAAAATGTGGCATAAACAAATGATTAGAGACATTAGATAAATGGGAGATTGAGATAATCATGACCTACGTGACTGCAACCTGTAGGAAAGCTTCAGTATGATCTAACTCAAAGCACATGACCATCTCACTGACTTATCAGGTGAGTGCTTTTGATTTGTAAGCATCGTGCTGGGTTATCATAGTGTTGGTATGCACACTATGCTGCCTGCTGTTTTCCAATACAGTGTTTTGTTTATCAGAGATGCCTGACCTCCTTGTACAGTTATTTAACAGCCTGAACGTTGAGAAGCAGGTCTGTTTTTCTAACTGCTTTTAGCGGTCTCAAGCACGCGCCATGTAGGTCACCTGAAATCAATGAGAC
Source organism: Holocentrus rufus (assembly GCA_900302615.1). Classification (NCBI taxonomy): domain Eukaryota; kingdom Metazoa; phylum Chordata; class Actinopteri; order Holocentriformes; family Holocentridae; genus Holocentrus; species Holocentrus rufus. Next base: position 4,409 of record OMLF01056664.1, on the reverse strand, counting down.
TTTGAGATTGCTTCAGGGCAAAGAGCAAGACAGCTAATCAGGAGCGCATGGAAATGCCTGGGAGTTTGTGTGTGTATCTCAGAGACAGCGTGGGTGTAAGACAGTGTGTCCATCTTTCTCTCCATCTACTGTTTCTCCTCAGCCTCTCCACAGCTATCTACATTTCCTGAGCTCTTCCTCTGCTTTCATTCTCCCTCGGGGGTCTACATGCCTGTCTGTCGGTGAAGTGGTACTGGCAGAGCCTCTTCCAGAGCAGCCGGTCCTCAGTGAGGGCGCCCAGGTCGGGACACACCTGGCCCAGGCTGACCAGGTCCCTGCCGTCCGACAGACGCTGCATGATGTTGAGCTGCAGGCTGGCAGGCAGGTCGGTCAGAGTCATGCCTTTAGAGGTGGGCTGGAGGAAGAGGAGGCACAGAAACTAAGATCACAATGTGACAGCACAACTACAGTTACTGTTACATATGCACCATTATAGTCACCATTATAGTTATAGTAATCCCCACCATAAACACATCTTCCTCCAAAAGCATAAGCCTCAGCCAATTTATGTAGGTAAATACAACATAGGGAATTGGGTTTCTATTCGAATATATCAAGTGTTTCTGAACATCTCTACCCATTTTTTAATAAACCATTCTACCCAGTAGCTGTTTAGAAAACAGAACATATTTCACCAGTGGGTATTATAAACTGGAGCAGATTCATAAAACATTATTGATCTCAAGAAAAAAGAATAAAATAATAAGTATGATTTTTTTCCCACAACTTTAATCCTAAGAAAAAATGTTATTCATCGAAAAGTTTGTAATTACTTCCTTAAATTTCCTCTTATTAAACTTATAAAACTTAAAGAGAACAAATTTGAGAACTCTGGTTTCAAGAAGAATCCTATTTATTCTTAATTTTACAATAACCCACACTTGTATTCAAATTTACTCACTTTATTCACTTTATGAAAGTGAAAAGGTAACTAAATTAGCCCACAATCTAGATAATTCAGTGGCTATTTCAAAGTATTATGTTTTACCCTGTTGATCTGGATGCTGTCTAGCTGCTGCTGCCACTGCAGGATGTTCTCCATGCGGTGGACCCACATGTTGATGTTCCCCACCAGGACGGACTTGCCCATGTCCTGGACGAGGGTGCACAGCGACACGTACAGTGTCTGCAGCAGCTCCTTGATGGGACGAACGTTCTGCTGGTCATCCAGGACTGTGGAGGAAACACAACAACAGTAGAGGAGATCAGAACGGGCTTCATTTACAATTAGGTTGAGATGATAAGTGAGATTATTAACTCTCATAATTAATTTGCTGGGACTGATTGAGCCTGCCAGCTGGTACAAACAGATTACTTTAAAGTTCAAAATGTTGCCATTTTTTTAAACTTGAACAAACAGAAGTCCACGAAACACCAATTAATTACCTCAATCAAAATTCAAGATTAGGTTTTGTTGTTTTTGCTCTGGCCAAAGCCTGAATTCCCAGGCAACACAAGATTAGTAGCTGACAGGCTGAAGAGTGAAATATTTATTATGAATCGTTGAAAAGCACATTATTAAGCCACATGTTTTCGAGCTGCTTTGCTTTTCCCCCTGTGCCGTTCATAATATTTGTCCAATAGGTTTCATAACGGCACCTAAACAACCTGAATCTCTGTTTAGTGGAGGGAACATTTGGTTTACACTATCGCTTGCAGAGGGCTCTGGTGACTGTCAGTGTTTTCACGGTGTCATTAAACCACTAAGTCCACTCCCCAGCCTGCCTTAGATGTCGTCAGGGCTCATTTCCTTACCTACTGCTACAAACAAACATATTTGTTCTTCTACCTGTGCCAAGGAGGCAGGAAAGTTTCATCCATTTTGGAAGACATTATGTGGCTATGCACTACTTATCTTGAAGTGTACCGTAACTCTATTGTCTACGCCTCGAACGATGTCTTTACACTGCTTATGCTGGAAAAAAAAACATCCAGATCCGAGCCAAGATACATGACTGGACTGGTCAGTGTGTGACAACTTTTGGAATTGACAAAAAAAAGAAAATAAAAGAGAAATAATGTGTCCAAATTAGAGACAAAACATCAAAAAAGCTGTGCATCTTTGTGTATGTGAGGGTTTTATGTGCACCAAAGAAAAAGAGACCACAGCAGAAAAATGTGACTCTTAAACATTAGACAGCAGAGAGAGAAAGGAGAGGTAGGCCTCACCTTTCTGTACCACTCTTTCCAGAATATTCATGTAGTTTTTCTGCGCCACTCCGCTGAGCGAGGGGAGCTGGGACTTGGCGATAAGCTCCAGCAGCTAGAGAGGAGAGAGAGAGAGAGAGAGACAGGCAGAAAAGAGAGAGAGAGAGAGAGAGAGAGAAACATTACATAAATTTCACCCTGTCATCGTCTGAGACTCCCCGTTCCGTTCCTTCATTATGTGTTATTTGTAATGCTGCGTCCTATAAAGGCGCTCGTGCTCCTAACGATAAACGCCGTCGAGAAAAGGCAAAAGGGCATATTTGGAGCCGTTCCACCTGGTCGTTACTCTCCACAGAGGCTGGAGGTTGGATCCAAGCAGCACATAACAGCATTCTTGGCGCTCGGTTCTGTCTCTTGGGGGAAGAAGCTGCTAGAAAGGTGTCAGACAACGATGACGACTCAGGTTGTCAGCGGCAACGTCAGCATTAATAACAATCTGTTCTTAATCATTTGACTCTTGATCCTCATGAGATTTCAATTATTCGAATCATTTTGCTGTGTGTGTGTTTGCTTGCATGTCCACATGTGCGTGCATGCGTGCGTGTGTGTGTTTGTGGCCCTTGGCCGGCGGGCAAGCAACGGGCTCCGGGGTGGCATGTCTGGCATGCAACAACAGAGGCTGTGACATCATGGAGAAACTCAGCTCTCCCTTGCTCAATCCTCAAACCACAGCATGTGACCTTTGCCACCGGCCCAACATCAGTACATCAACACACCGCGGGCTGCTTTGCGGGTAAACCGGGGCAAATCAGGAAAACCAAAAAGATACTTTGCGGTGTTCTCAGCCCAGATATGAGAAATGGCATCTGGAGCACATACAAAAATGGAGAGCGCACACTGCATGTGCTTTCCTGCTTGAACTGTCTGAACTAGTGAAGCTGGTAAGTGGAAAATATATAAATTGACTACTGGAAATTTGTACCTAGGCAAGCATGCAACTAAATCCTAGATAAAAGGTGATGAGCTTGGGTATGTTAAGAATACCCGACTTTAAAAGCCAGACGAAATAACCCGTCTTCCTCATCCTCTACCTCATTGACCTCTTTACTCATTTCAAGCGTCACTCCCGCCTTGTTCTCTTTCCATTCTCCCCAGCTCCATCCCTATAACCTAATCCCATACACTCCTTTTCACAGCCCATCAAGTACTCCTCTCTTTGTAGAGCAACAGAGCAGAACAATATGCGCTTCTGTGTCTACTTTTAGCCTCCGCTGTTACCTAAAGTGCACTTCATAACTTGGCTTGCAGCTCTTACTTTTGTACTAACACAACAACAGTATTAGAAGCACTACATCTTCTTGTTATTGTGTAATGTCACTGATAAAAACCCGAGATAATTCAAATGCTTCTGCTTGTTTTTCCTGAAAGTAACCTTGTTTTCTGTGGTCCGAGCAAAGAGAGCACGGCTTGTTGTCTCTCTGCGGGAGAATCTGATCTGTGTAACTGAGACTGAGTTAAATGAACCCGGCAAATGCCATCAGACACAACCAGTAAAGACTGGTGACCTAGGACAACGTGTCCAGACTCGGCACTAGTGTTACACAGCCATATTGTTCTTTGGGCTTACCACACTACACTGCACTTATTAGCTGGGGCCTGCGCTAAAAGGTCAGTCCAAAACTCTAACAAAGACAATAACAATGGATATATGTGACTATTTATCAGGGCCTCTGGAAGTTTAGGAGTGCAAAACAACTGTTAAATAGTCATGTAATTAATTATTAACCTAAGAATAGCTGAGAAATGGATGTTTACATCAGGAACATTAATATACACTATAAGATCAGATTCACTGGCTTTAGCCTTGTGTTTATGGGTTTCTGATCATAGATAAAGGCAACAAAACAGTCATGAACACTGTTCCCCTGCTGTTGTGTTGTCCTGCCAAAATGGAAAGGCAATCTGTCTGCCTCCACCTGACCGAGACGAAAGTGAAGTTTACAATACAGAAGTTTACAATACGAGAGCAACTGCTGAAAAAGAGAAAGAGATGTTCAACAGAAGAGTGGAGAGCAGAAACAGCGAAGGGGAGAGAGCGCAAAAAAAGAGAAGAGCAGCTTAGGAAAGACGAGAGCGAGAAGCAGGGGATACAAGACACAGGAGAGGGAGGAGGAGGACGAGGAGGAGGAGGAGGAGGCGGCCTGGGCCTGGGAGGGATGGTG
>OMLF01056663.1:47842-62165 GCA_900302615.1 Holocentrus rufus | reverse complement strand
CAGAGAAAGGATTCCAACAGATTAGCAGAGACTTCCTCATTGTTGGTGGGATGTAGTGAATGTGTGTGTGTGCGTGTGTGTGTGTGTAAAAGCAAGTGATAGAGAAAATGGAAGGAAGAAATACTGAGAGATATTGTTTAGGTTAGCAGATTGTCGTGTGCACCTATAAACGTGCAGGAAAATGGAAAATGGTAGAGTTTTTCTATATCTCCCCAAGCAGGGTGGTTTAAAATGCAACAGTTTAATTGCTGTTTTAGAAAAAACAGCCTTGTGAAAATTGACAGCATTCTGAATTGATGTGGAGAACCATGCCCAGGAAATCCCCAGAGGCTCGGTGTTGTTGTGTAAACATCATATCATTGACTTGACTGCAGCACATGTGCAACCCATTGATAATCCTGGATTAACAGCTATGTTTCCATGTGGCCGCGCTGACCTTGATATAAACATGACTATTACCCGGCTGTAAGTATACCTTGTAGGGATGGTGATTGTGACGGTACACATTGTGATTTTCTGTACATGCGGGTACATTTTCTGACTTGTAACTGATAGAGTCGCTGAGACATCAAAGACTTTTTATATAAAAGTTCAAATACAGTGAATCAGTCGACCTGTGCATTGCCTGTTGAGACACCCAGGTTTGTGCATCAGTGTAGTACAACAGATGATTTGGCGACTCTGGTTGGTCATCCTGATAAAAGATCGTCTTGAGGCATTAAGAAAACATTTGTGAATCCTTAAATTGAGTGGTATTCCCCTTTAAGTCCATCTAACTCAGTTCATTACAGTTTGAGGCTGTAATTCCACCCATATCCATGAGGGAATATCTATAAAAAGGATCACGGTGGTTTAAAATCTTTACAGTGTCTCTCATTTTCACAGTGATATTGACTGCCCTGATCTTGCCTACAGATGCATGTTTTTATGCAACTATTGGACAATCCAGTAAAGTGCATTGTAAACAAAAGTTAGAATGAAATGTAATTACGCTACTGTGTGTACAGTAAAAAATAATTGCATTATATAGTTGCATAAGTCAGCAAGGTGCCCAGTGACTCACCATGGCGACAATCCTACGGATGGCAGCTGATGCCATGTCCTCTCCCTTGGGCTGGCCCACCAGGGTCATGCCCAGGTACTTCACATTGAACACCATCCCTTCCAGCAGCGTCTCCTTTGTGTCGGTCCAGTTCTCTGGCAGCTCTGATTGGACACAATAAGACAGGACATTGGAAATCACTGAATAGGTCTGATAGGGCTGAACAGGGACATATTCAAATCAGCGTGTTGCACTGAAACGTGCGATTTGTGGCAAGAAGCATGCATAAATCTTCTCTGTGTTTCATTTGTCTGTTTCCTTTTGTATGGTTCATGTTGCACTTTTGTATCTGCAAAGAGCATTATCATCTGTCCAGAGACCTGTCCTCTTGTGCATGATAGACAGATGAACATCAGTAGGAAATAAACAGCCATATCACTGCATTAATCAGTTCATAACAAGTCAGGGGGAATGTTAGGGAATCTAATACGGAGCGCTTCGTGAAGAAAATGTCGTGTCACAAAAGAGAAAATTGGATACACAGGGCCGCACTGCCCCGCTGTTTGGGTATCTGTGTCCAACAGGTAGCATCAAGCTGTTCCCTCACTGGCTACAACTCTGGGTAGAGAGTGGGACTGTATCCATGCAGAGGGCTTAAAATATCTCTCAGTGACTCTTGGACGTAAGACAGAACCCTGCAGAGGGGCATCAGAGCAAGAAATACTTACAAGAGAATGCCATACCACATCATATGTTTAATGATGCAAAAGGGGACATATTAGAACCCATCAATCCATTTCAGAGCCTTATTTTTAACACCAAGGTCTCCTATAATAGATCTAACAGATTGATAAACAGACCAGGAACTGAAAAATCCGGTATGTTTGCCTCTTTTGACGCTCTCCTGCACACTGAGATAATTCTGCACACAGCACAGAGTAAGATTGACAAAGAGAATGAGATAGATGAACATGGAGGGCCAGAGAGGGAGGTGATCGGTGTCCAACATTCTGCTGGGTTGTATTGGCACTGAATCCTCCACATGGACCGAGCCATCTGTCACTGGCAGGCCCCGAGCAGCTGTGGAGGTGTACAATAGAGAACAGCATCCCCTTATGCCCCGTCCACAGTTATGAATTATTAACTCGTTTTCAGTCAAAGTACAGACAACGGTTCAAAACCAGCGATGACATTTGATGTTATTTAATGTGACTGCCAAACCACCTGGTGGACGGCAAAGTTCACTGCTTTTGATTATTCTGGGTGAACGAATTCCATGGTGAAGATCACGATGGAAATCAGTTCTTAAATATTCAAATCAGCTAAAACAGATTTATATTTAGTACTTACTAATGCAATATATTTAGTCCACTGAGCCACTGGAGTTTGGGACAGTTGCTTGCTAAATTTAACTCTTCTTTTTGTTTGTTTAATTTATCACAACAATGGGAACACAATTATAAGTCTCAAGCCAAAATAAGATGCAAAACACTCAAAGCATCATATCATCATCTTTTTAATACTATGTTGATCCCTAAAGGAAACAAGACTAGGTCAAAACCTAGCCTATGGCTGGACCGTATCTATATATTCCATTCTTAGTGTGCGATAAATATGGAATGAGCTGCAGTCAATGGCCCAGTCCCAACTTCCCCACTTGGCCCAGGCCCTACGTTTTGCAGGGCAGGGAGTCCCGTTTCTTTTTAGGATCAAGGGGTTTTGGTCAACTAGCCGCACGGATCCCCCAGTAAGGTCCAGCTGTGGCCTGCAGCGCCTCACGCATCTTAGTTTAATGTAGATGCAACAAAATATGTGATTGGTTCTTTTTGACAAGCACTTCACAAAAATCGCTATTCACAATGTTTAAACCTTGCTAAAATGGCAATTTGTAAAGGTCCCCTATAAGGATGTAATAGGAAACTGTTAACGCCTGTTTAATTTGAAAGAGCAACCACCAATGGAGAAACTCCGACACAAAGTCGACCAATGCTGTAACTTCATCACTCAGACAGACATTTGTATTTGTAGGGCTGGCCCTGCTATTGAGGTCCAGCCAAAAAGATCTTATGGCTCCCCTTATGACTGAAATATTAGGTCTGGAAGCATCTGTCATTAATTGTGTGTCTGGGAGGTCATAATAAATCAAAAGTCACATTAAATCAAATTGTGCCATTTAGATGAGAAGGGGAATAAGACAGGATTAAAGGGTGAGAAGATGATAATTCAACCATGTTTTAGTTAAACCTAAGAATTTTATCTTGAGGATGATCTGAAATGTATTTAGGTACAACAAGTCATCTGAGAAAATATCTGCCTGAGCACCCTCATCTGAGGAAAGTGTATTACTTTTCCTAAGAGTAAAATAATACAGAATATGTTATTCCTGTTAAAAGGGGAGGTCATGCACAAAAGAACAATTTCTGCACACCTGAGTCATCTTAATGCAGGTGTGTGGGAGCAAAATGAGATAAAATGTGGAAATGAAGGTCGTCCGGCACGCTGCTGTAACTTTGCAAAAATGATACTGATTACTTTTCATGCGTTGAGTTTATGGAGTCCACTTTCAGGTTCACTCCTGTGTAAAATGCAGAGAGGGGATGTGCCTGAGGCTGATGACCATCACAATCGAGAGGCATGTAGCTCAGGGCACAAACTTTTTTTTTCTTTCTTTTTTTATTGCTGATATCAGCATTATCCCTGTCAAAGCTACAAAGCACAGTTCCTCTCTCTTGGAAAAACAATACTTGCCTTCCACGAAAGCTCAATGTCCACTACTCACTTTTGGCGTAAAGCCAAGATCCATTACAAATCTTAAATCCTGCCAAAGCCTGTTGTGTAAAGAGAGTTGTTCATATCTGAACTGCTGACATACACGGAGCAACTTCTGGTCAAAGAGCGTCTCTGTGGATCCATTCTCTAGAATTCTAAAAACAACCAAAATGCTGCAGCGCCACAATGCCAAACCGCTCCAGTCTATATCGCATCTCCACCAGGCTACACACATGAATTATTAAAGAGCTTCATGTTGATGCTGCAGGCTTTCAAATATATTATCCCCCCAAAAGAGGAACGCTTAAATATTTAATAAATCCTGTGTGAGTGTGGGTCTACAGAGGGAGTGGGACTGATAAGAGTGACAGGAACAAGCAGAGTGAAACTAATTGGATTTTAACATGTTAAAGCAAATACTGGGGAGCACTGAGAAAACTGTGCGGATCTGACTTTTCAGGAGGCCGGCATATTTTGGAACAGCGAACAACTACTACTATACATTTGTCATCTGTGAAAATGTGTGCGCGCCCACGTGCGTGCGCGTCTGTGTGTGTGTGTGTCAAGGTGATCCAATTTAAAAGAGCATGAAACAAGATTACCGAGGGAGAGGCCAGGCTGGTGCACTGACGTTTGCATCTTTATTGAACCAATGCCTGGCAACACTTTCCCATCCAGGCCGCGGGTTGCAGAAGGTGCACTGATACCATTATGATACCATTCTACTCGCACAGTAAAAGTATCACTGCATTACCATGAAGACACCAAGCAAACTGATGACATTTTACTGCACATTTTGCTTCATGGCACGACGCCGGGCACTGTAGGCTTTTCTTACAACACAAAGTATTTAACAGTCTACTGAGCTAACACCTGACTAGGGAAATATTTCACAGTGGTTGAGCTGACGAGGGCAAGTGTTGCTGTAATATAATAGTTGTGTTGAGGCTCTGCACGCCTTGAGCTACATCCAGTGATCAAGGCTCTCTGAGTTCGACATGCCATGATTTAATTTGCACTCAAAAGTCAAAATGATACCCCGGTGGGTTCTAGTCTGACTGCACACCTTACACTGCAGGTTAATTAATAACACAAACACGAGCACAGGGATATGCACGCAGGCATGTTCATAATCTAACCTGCAGAGGCATGCAGGGGACTCACACACACACACATGCGTGCACATAACTTTTCCCCAAGATACCATTATCTCAATTGATTGCAAAGGCTGCTGGAATAACTGCGCTTCAGGGTCAGAAGGCACAAGCATTCCCTGTTTTCATTTTCTCATTTTCCCCATTGGTCAGTAAGTAGGCCATTCATTTCTAAGGTGGTCTCACAGACTCACGCGCCTTCGAATATCCATTTGAATGAGAGCGGCATCAACATATTAGTAAGCAAAGCGTTCCGCTTGCTTGTTTAAGTCTATTTGACACTTCCTTCTTGATATCATCTCTATCCTTTACTGTTTTACTCATCCTCTAGAACTTTGAATCTAGGACACCACCTTGACAGGAAAATAGGCCGCACATTCAGGGAAGATGGTGGGCTGGGATGGTGTGTGCGTAGGGGGGGGCGGGTAGCTGGTGTAACTGGTTTTCAGATTCTGCCTTGAGGGGAAACCAAGTAAAGCTAAGTCCTTCCTTTCAAGAACTCACCCTTCTATACCACTTCCTTCATTCCCTCTCTCTCTCATCCATCATCACATCCTAGGCTAACAGCCATAGCATCTATCTCTGTCTCTCTCTCTTCCTCTTCCTCTCCCTGTCCGTTACATAGGAAACTGTCTTTTTAGGCAGGCATGCACTATCCCTCAATCACAGCTGCAATCCATTCGCCAAACAATGACAGCAACAACAACAACATGTAGGAGGTAGACATGGCATCAAACAGCCAATGTTGCTAGGCAACCACAGCCTTTATTGCTAACAGTCCAGCAGCAGCAGGGGGGTGGTGCATCCAAATTACATTACTGAACACCTTGGCTGGGCATCAAAAGAGGAACACAAACCACACAAAGTGTTTGGATAACACTGGAATTAGGCAGCCTGCATCATACCTCCACCTCTGGAGGCGCACGGTACACACCCAGTGGGTCTGACTTCAAGCCTCATTGTCAGACTATTTTCAAATGTTGCCGCCCTTATTTTGACTTGCTCTCAGTGTCTACACATTGAAACAAACCTGACATAATTGAAATGTCAACCAACGCCCACTGACCTGACACAAACATGTGGAAATGTGGTATTACAGTAAATGAGGGAGTACGTTTTACTACAGCAAAACAATGGCAGTGATTTGTCACTGCCATGTGGTGCCACAGGACCAATATGTTATGGAAATGATGATGTCAGGACGACCTTTTGACTAGGACAATAATAATACCTGAGTTTTAAACCTCATGGTTATTGTACAAAGTAAACACCTGATTTCCTTGGAAACCATCAGGACTTGCTTGAATGGGATTAGCATCTGGTGAAGCATACTGTAAGTCTAAGACAACACATTGCTTATCCCATTAAACATGGCATAAAGAGTACTAAGGTATTATGTTGCAAACAAATGATGTTGTACTGGCGCAATTTTGCTGAGGGAAAAGTCTTTTTATTTATTTATATTTGGAAACAAGTAATTTTAAGAAATAAAAAAAGAAATTGAGCTGGCACCAGGTAGTGAACGATACACAATAAGCTGCTTGGCAACGTGGTGTTAGTGTTGTAATTGAGACTATGGTGGAAAGTAGTTCTTACCAACTTTTGTTTTTGTATTTGACTGTATATGTAGGAAAGCACAATTTGATGCACACAGTCTTCTCTCAATTTTAAACCTCCGTAAGGCAAATTCATGGTGCCCATGATTGCAAATAGTATCAAAGTGATGCAAGTTATATAAGGACATGGGTTTTTGTTGAGGGAAAAGCAGAAACTGTGGCTTTTCTGAAAATGTAATGTGTTTTTGTTCATATAGTGGTTGGTGTTTGTCTTATGATGATGACAGATTCAATTGCAGTTTAACAAAATTCATATTTGCGATTATGTCACTGTTCATTTTTTGAGAAACAACATTCTTCAGTTCTTTCAAAGGTTTTTTTAGTGAGGTACCTTCTTTAACTTGCAAAGCCATCAAATCCCAATCTTTCTGCTGACAGAAACTGTTAAATTTAGACACAAACATTTCTTCAAAAAGATTCAGAAGAGAACAGTGTTTGAGTGTAAGAGATAAAAATACATTTTTAGTAACATGGACCTATCAAGCCTATGCATCTACAAACTATTTTGTTAAGCTTTTATTTCATTTTTCCTGTCAGAAAAAACATATGGTGTGAAATGAATTCAGCTATTTGAATCAAGTGTTTGCCCTGAAGGTCCTCCAGCTGAATCAATGCTGGTGTGAATCTTTCAACATAATCCCCTTTTCACCAAGAACTCCCGGTAATTGCTTTCACTTCAAACACCTTATCTGCTGTTGATCATAATTATGATGCAAGTTATCTGGCATATGCCTGGTTGAGCAAATAGAGCCACTGCAAAGTGAAAGCTGTTTCGTTCAGACTGGGAACACGGAGGAGGAAATCTTAAGTGTGCCAAGTAATTAAGTGAGTTAGCTTTGAATCATACAGCAGAGACTGGATTCTTTGGCAAGAAAAACTAAGGAATTGCTGACATATAGGTGTCGTGCTGGCACTTCAAACATGACATAACATATCTAATTGACTCTCAAAAGTATCTTGTTTAATCAAATTATGAAGAGGCACTCTAAAATTAATGAAATCTCAAGTTAAGACCTTTTTATAACCAAATATTTATGAGTGTTCGTACCTAGAAGGACAGGCTGTAGAAGCAAAAATATGCATAAAGCATACTAATGATACTAAAACTAATAATAATTATAATGATAACAATGAAAAACAAAGCTGTTCAATTTTAGTTAAATATGCATGGAAAAGTGTATATATAACCTACTTTTGAAACAGTGCACATATTGTTTTTGAGCCGTGTAAATTCATAAAACCAAAAATAAAGCGGCAGCTACATGAAAGAATTTCCTATAATGTTCTAAATGCTAATTGCCTTTAGTCATTATGCAAAATATAGGCCTTGACCCTCCCATCAGAATCCCTCTTAAAAAGGCTCTGTGAATCACTAATTAGAAAAGATCAAACCAGCGCTCTCCCACATGACAGCCACAACACTCCTATCTTTTCTCTTCTAAACAGCATGTTTTGTCCCTGTGAGTATCTGGAGAATGGAACAGGATTAGGACGGGGGGTTATTTCGTGGGCAGCCATTATTACATGCTTGAAATCAACAGCTAACACAGACGACGGATCTTTGTCCCTGACTGCCTTTCTCTGCACTATTTATGGCTCACGTCCCTCAGTAAAGCACGAGCTAATATTTGCTCTGTAGACAGACAGTGACAGTGATGTTTGTCTCTGAGTCACGATGTCCATGGCGGAGGATGTCTGAGCTACATCACGATATCAGTGTGCATGCTATTTGGAGAGAACAAGACTGACTGAGTCCCTAACTTAAGAGAATTGAAAGATCTACACTTCTGTATGAACATAATGGAAGTAGCAGAACAATTAAAATGGTATAATTCGATAATATAGTGTATATGATTAATGACAAAATCCCACAGTGTACCACATATCATACTCTGATGACCTTTTGAGTAATAAATTCAATGAAGCCCTGATATATGACTCCATGGAGTGCTGTCTGTTCTTTCTTCTTTGAAGACTATCTTGACTGTTAAAGGCAGGGCACCCAGCCAAGAAGTTTTCAGAAGCATCCTTTCCCTCCTATTTGTCCCCACAGTCGTACCTCAGAAAGACGGACATCCAATGAACTAAAACTAGCAATCAGTCCGAGTCCTTCACAGGGTTTTCCCCAAAATGCTGAGGCAAAAAGGTGCTGGTGTCTTGTCTTTTTGATACCTACTGACACTCTTCCTAAAGCGAGACTGGAATTTCAAACAATGGTGCAGCAGCACCACTAGTTTTAGGCTCACCTCCAAACTAAACAGAGGTCACAGTTGAACACCATTTATCACTGCCAAGGTCCCACTCAGGGTGTTAGTAGTGGTGATGAAAGGGCATCTGGCCAGTCCTGTTCACTTCACTGAAAGAACATTTTTCCAGTGTTTGAAGCAGAGGAATACTGTGCTGCATTTGAATCTAAAAATAAAATAAAATAGATGACTAAGTGTAACATGTGCTAAATGGCCTTTTTCTTTGAGTAAATGGTGCACATGAAGCATTAAAAACTAACCTTTGTATGATATAATACAGCCCACCATTTTGTTAAGTAAGGGCTGTGGAAATGTCCTTCTTGAATGCTCTTTTATTTGCTTCACTATGGATTAATTAATCAAACCCAACAAACAAAAGGCAAAGTCTGTCCTTGCATTTTAACAATAGAAATTAAATTCAGGATAATTATGAAAACAAGGCTCTAAATTATTATTAAATGTCACTATAATTTGTTTCACACAGACAATCTCTCAAATCCAAAAGACAGAGATTTTCAGAACAATATCTTGACAATTACAGCTTATTATGACTTAGGGGCATTAAATATGGATGTGACTTGCACAATAAATGTCCACTGAAAGTGTCTTTCATCAATAATGAAATGACTCAGCAGCCACCATATGTCCGTCTGACAAGTAGGTTGCCACTGTCGGCCAAATGACCGGTGTTGAGATCCTCCTAACACGAGGTGACAATTACCATACGCAGGTCTGACGCACCAAGGTCAATTTTTCTGGCCACTGACCTGCCTGCATATTTCATCCACGCAGAAATGACCTCATATATTTCTGAAGCAGCTTCCGAGTCTTACAGGGGGGTTGGTTTCATTGGGGGTTCTGTCAGCACCTCCATGATGAAGAGCAGGGACAGAGGAAGAGGACGGCTGCCAGGGTTGCGCCACGACAACATTACAGGATGAACAATACAGACGCTTCCTCAGCGAGGATCATTTTTCCCCGTGGCTATGTATTCATAAAGCATAATCGCTCGGCACCGTGGAAGAACTGTTGTCATTAGCAATTCAAACAGTGAATGATTTCTCCTGGCTGATACAGATCTTCTCCCCTGGGAGCCCATTGACTTCCATTTCAACATCTTTATGGACTATTAATAGCTTTCTCAATAAATTAAACAAATGCATTCAGGAAGCAATAGGTGAAATTCTTTTTCATGTCGAGCTGTGAGTGATTACAGGAAAAAATATAAAATCCGGGCCTCAACCTTTAATGCAAAAATCCCCCCGTTCCCCAGTCAAGTTCGCTGCCAGGAAAACAACAATTTGCTTAGGCCGTCATTAGCTTCCTCATCCATTATCACACCAAAGCAAGTAAGCCCCCTTTCAAGAGCCGCTGATCTCATTTGAGACAGCGCGCCTCTGCAGCCCTTTAATAGATGAGGGCCTCCCGTGGGAATCACCTCTAATGCGGTAGAGCACTTTAGACCGTTCCCGACTGATGGATGCTAGTCTGACACAGCCGGATGCCTCAGCTTCGGAGGTCCTGGTCTCTTGAGTGTCCTGATAATAAAGGAGTTAACACTGACAGGGTTAGAGCTACGCTGCACAGTCTGGGAATGACTTAAAAGAGCAAAATGTATGACGCTTGGTGGCATTATACTCAAACTAGGCAGGCTTTCTTTTCCTTTTTTTTATAAAGACCCTAGAATATCATAGAATATCTAAACACCAATAATTTAAAATAATAAATTACTTTACAAATAGGATTACAAATGATCAAAAGAACTAATGCGCAGCAGCAATTTCCCATTAATCGGCGGGATACAAAGATTCATCAACATTTGGCTGCATGATTAATATAAAGACGATTACAGAAATCAATTAAAAGCTCATTCAATTATCTCCATTGTTTTCAACATCAGCAGCTCATCGCAATTCTCCTGACAACCAAGACTTCGGAAAAATGTCAAATCTACTGGCCTTTTTGGTTCAGTGTTTTAGACGTACACATTAGTATGCATTTTGTGTATCCATACGGCGCACAGCGACTAACGTTTTCCATTTTCACTTTGAGCGTGCGAGGTTATTTTTAAGAGTGCGCTCCCGTGCTGCTGCTGCCAAGCTGAGACTGGGACATGATGTGTCAGAAATGCTAGGGGAAGTTTGAATTTTTCAGGAGAACAGAACACAGAGACAGCATTTCGCCTGCCAGCAGAGCAGCAGGTTCAGCTAATACACACACACACACACACACAGACACACACACACACACACATACTTCTATCACACGTGCACAATGCGCGCACACCAAGGAAGGCATTTACAGTACTCAATATCTTTCTCTCTCTCACCCTCACCCTTTCATTCTCTCTCTCTCTCTCACACACATCACACACACACACATACACTCACACACACACAGAATAACAATAGAAATATGCTCAAAAAGAGTCTTACACCAGAGCAACAGCATATCCTATTTCACAGAAAGCTGCCATGGACATCAAACGGAAAAGAGCACTAGGATGTTACGAGTTCTTCACAGTGCACCCTTAACAGCCTGTGTGTGTGTGTGTGTGTGTGTGTGCACGTGTTGCTGCAACACCACGGACAAGTAGCTCTCCTCTCCAGAGTCTCTCAGTTTCCTTGTGTTGCATAATTCACTTCACTTCAGGCCAGAGAACCTACTCGCTGTTTAAAAACCCTTCAGAGAGCCGGCACATTCCAGGAATATCATACAGTGCGAGAGAAATAGCGAATATGACAGTATAGGACAGAGTGTGGAGGTGAAAGAAATAGGAATGTGACTGTGTGTTTAATTTTTATCAATGCATACGGTACATGTCGTGTGCCACAAGTAGAATAAAAGGGTAATCAGCAATTATTTCCTGACAACTTTGCATCCACATTTAAATTGAGTGGTTTCATTCCAAGTCGCTACCATTCATTTTGGTTAATTTTTGGTTGTGATTATGTCCAAAAATGTATGGGTTTTTAAAAATGTCAACATCCAGTCAAACAATGATTTAATATCCTTTACAAGTGCCATGATTTGTTTACATTTTGTGCTATCAATTATTCTGTCATATTAGGTGTTGTTTTCTCAAATGGTGGACAGCTCATTTTGGAAATGCTCGACCCGGTCAATCACGTCACACACGTTCCTGACAGTTTCCCAATGGACCGCGAGGCATTAAACTACAGCCGGGGAGAATACTCCACTCTGACTGTCTAATTGGATTCTGGAGAGGTGTTTACTTTGAGATATCTGCACAGTTTTGATGTGGCGGCGTTATCAGCCTGAGTGAAGCTGCTATTATGATGCAAGCGCCGAGCCATCAGCTGATCCACTGGGACCAAATGAGGTGAGAGGTGCAGCGTTTATTCAATTCTGGCTACAACTCAGTTATGCCTCACACCTAGCCGTGTCTCTGCTACACCTATAAATCACAGTAAAGAATGTCTTCTTGGCTATAATTACCTCCTCCAATGGATGAGTTATGTTTACACTATTATTAAAAAATAGCTCAAGATGTTATGAATGGATTTGCATGAAATGTGGAAAGTTTGGTCATGGTACAAAGAACTGATTCACTTCTCATATGAATTAGCGAAGCGTGGCAGTGGGCGTGGCTTCCCCCCGATGAGGCGTTTAACCTCCAAACAAATTTACATAACAACTTCCAATCACCTTTGCATCCCTGTCAGCAGACACAGGAACAAGCAAAACTTCCACCAGAGTTAGAGGGTCACTGAAACAAGGGTCAATCAAACAATGGAGAAATGATTAACTTTTGTTAAAAATGGGACACGTGGAACTGGCATATCTTCCCAAATGCTTTGTGCGCTCTATTGGGTGCCATCTAATTGTTAAACTGATGACTGACAATGTGAGAAAGATCATAAAGCTAAAAGCTATGTTAACATAATCCTTTACAACGCAGTAATCAAATACTGTTGGCCAGCTTTCTCCCCTCTGATGAGAACAAACTATACACTTACCATATCACAAGTCTCAAGGGCCTCACAAGAAAATCAATAGAGAGGAGAGCATACTGTAGAATATGATGTCCAGCCGTTTTAATAACATGAGGCTGAGGCTTTAAAATCAATATCTGACGGGTGCAACACTGCAGAAAATACACTTCCTGCCTCAAAAAAGGTCTGTTCAAGATGACGTGAACAAAAATATATCATAAAAAATGTGAATTCAATATCTGAATATTGATTTGAAATTAAGTTTAAAATTAAGTAATTTCAAGCTTAAGATACCACAAGGTAAAAATCTATAATAAAAGTTTATTATTGTTGTATCTTAAAGGAAAATTCAAATCATCTATTCAGTATTTGCAGTTTTCCAGACTATACTGCAGATTCTGTTTACATGTCCATTGTCTGCTTGTCACATTAACACTGTGGCAGCAGCACTAACATGGATCTTCACACATCCTGATTCAAGTCTTCTCCCCAGCCTGCTTTTATTTTGACTCGAGCAAGATGGGACATCGACTGTTAACGCAGCCTCAACTGAGACATCTTCTGTTATTCATAACACATAAAGAAGAATAAAGGAAAATATCCTGTCTCCTTGGCACAGCTGTGATTTCGAGGCATTAATACGGAAATGATAGTCATGGAATAAAAGACAGTTGAGCTCCCGCTAAGCTTTGATTAGGTTTTAAGCTCAGACCTGTGACAGGAGAAGAATGCGGCAATATTTGATTTGAAAATACCCACGGGATTAAAACATAAAAGACAAGTGAGGAAAGAGGAAAATTTATATATACAGCGCAGGGAAACAGTAAACAAGTGTGATTTTTTTTTTGGTGCATACATGAGTTGGCATCACTCTCACCTGCCCAAACAAATTACACTAATGGAGTAAACACTCTAGTGCGGTAAAACAATTTAAAAACTCTTGACTGAGGAAAAGCAGCCATAGTTTCCACTTCTGCAACTCCAACTTGATTCAAAAGAGGATGAGAGACAAAACCAGACAGACTGACATTCATTTTTGTTGCACAGAAAAATCAGCTGTGACAAATGAAACTTTGAGGCACTTGAGTACATCGCCAAACCACTGGGAAGTAATATCACATTAAAATGTAGATTTAAAGGACACAACTAGACCACTAAGCAATTCAATAGATAATAACACGATACGAAGAGCTTCACTATTGGCCCAAGTTTCAATGGAATATTTTACATAAGACCTAATGCCAGAGACACAAAATCCTATTAGTCAAGAAATTATTAGCAAAAGAGAATGTCGCTAAAAATGTGCATAAAGAGGCTCCAGACCGATGTGAGTTGGAGAAAAAGAAGAGATAAGCAAGAAGTAGACAAAAAGAAAGTCTGTGCAGGGCTGTCACAGGGATAGCGGTGCTTTTGACAGTAATCCAACTAATCAGAGTCTTAGGGAGGGGTGTGTGTGTGTGTGTGTGTGTGTCTGTGTGTGTGTGTGTGTGTGTGAGAGAGAGAGAGAGAGAGAGTAGTGACCATACGGACAGCAGAATTT
>OMLF01056663.1:15260-36787 GCA_900302615.1 Holocentrus rufus | reverse complement strand
CCTCGTCTTTCCTCTGAGGCACACAGGACGTCTTGTGACTGGGACTGGGAGCGTCCCAGGGACTCAACTGACAGGCTTCGGCTGGACAGGAAGCTACTTAGGCTGGACTGGCGGGCCCCTCGAGGCTGGGTCTCAATTTCCACATGCACCTCGATATTGGTTCCTTCCCTGTGGTGACAACAGACACAGAACGATATAATATAGAGCTGCCTGCCAAGGTATTTATTACTTGAGGAAGTTCATGAAAGGGTTTTAGAAAATTCTGTCCTGCTTCCAAAAAGACAATAAAAAGAGAACTGCCCTTCTGTAAAATAAGAAAAAGGAAAGAGGTAACATTCACCTCAAAGGAAAAGCTTGTGTTTCGTTGAGCTTGCTATCAGGCACAATAACCACCTCGCAGTCTGATTGGCTGTCCTGTTGGGTGTATCCATGGCGTTTTGCAGCTTCGTCCAATCCCACATAGTTCTCTAGCTCTGGGTGTGTGGTGCTCGTGCTCGGGAGCACGCCCACTTCCTGCACGCTGACTCTGACCTCCTGGACGCTGGTGTCGCTGAGCGCCGCGTTGTTCTGACCCGTCCAGTGGTCACTGACTACATGAGAGAATAGAAGATCTTCAAGAGAAGTTGAAACTTCATCAGATGAGGCCACGCGTAGGAGCAACAATCACACTGCACTATCATGTCAGTACCACAATGTTATTTTAGCACAGGACTACCCCAGACCAGGTCTAACCTAAGATCAGATACACTGGGATTTAACTCTATACTCACAGCTGGCTAAGTCCTCAAGTTGGATCTTGTGAGATTCGGGCGGCTCACTCTGCGGTCGACACCAGCCGTTCCTACAGAGTGACATGGGGACCACGCCATAGACATAAGTCAGCATGAGCGGCACACCCACACCTGCAGGAAAACACAAGCGTGAGCAAGTAATTCATAAAACATATCATTTGAGTTTCTCAGAACACCACGATTACATCTGTCGTAGGTTAGAAAAGTAGGGTTTTCCTTTGCACCACACTTTGTAAGAAGCACGCACTGATGCCTACAAAATATAATAATAGTGCTTGAAAAAGGGAGTTTGTTAAAAGCACACAGACGCTATCCAGTATATTTGTAATTATAATTGAGAAGCAAAAGAAAGGTGCATTCAGGAATCTAAGACGTTAATTAACCTCTACTGGTGACAGTGACTGACTGGTCCCCTTCCACCCCCCCTTGAGTTGGCTTGTAACTGGCACAAACAATAAAGTCACGTTTTCGTCATATAGCAGAGATCCAACACAAGTGCCTCGATCACGATGCAAAACACGGGAATAATAACACTGCTGTGTCATTTGCTTTTGTGGCTTGGCAGTGAAATGTGCGACATTTGGTCTGGTTGCTTGCTCATGGCACCGTCCTCCATTGGTGAGCAGATGAAATACACAAAGAGGAGATTGGGAGCGTCTCGAAATACAAGTATGTGGGGAGTTTTTGTTCCAAAAAATGCAGGCTGAAAAACGAGATTGCTAGAAGCCAATGCCAGAAAGAACAGCAGCTAGCAAAGTAATTGTCAAGTCACTGGTATTGATCATAATGAGTTTAAGAGGTAAATATACATTTTATATGAATTAGTGATACAATGAACTAAATGCAACTAAATAAGTACAATTATTCAGCTTCGTTTTTCATTGTAATTGTTGAAACTTTTGAAACACCCAGTAATTTGGTCATTATGTGTTATGAGGCAGAAAAAACATACTTATTGTCCCTTTAACCACAAAACTAAGCAAATAACAATTCATATATATCATGCGCTTCACTGCTGTACGCTTGCAAAGTCAAACTGAATTTCCCAAGTCCCTCTTTTCCCACTCCCTGTAAACAAGCTCAAAAAAAACTTGATGAGAAGAAGCCTCCCTGCGCTGTGTGATTATGCAACCTGCGATTGAGATAGGAATTTGGGAACACAATGCGGAGCACAGACCAAACAAAGGGACATCATTAGCACAGCCATGGGTGCTGGGACACTGGGACACGATCGACCCAGCAACAGGGTGAAACCGGAGCACGAGGAGGATGAGCCTGCCAGCTGCACAGTTCATAGACAGAGAGGAGGAAAAAAGGGAGAGACTGTGTGCGTTTGTTTGTGTGTGTCAGAGGGAGAGAAAGAGCCAGAGAGGGAGCTGTGACAGAAGGGGGAGATAGATCAGATAGACACGAAAAGAGAAGGAGAGATGGAGGCAGGAGCGGAGACAAAACAGAGGACGATATGATAAAAGAAAAGATGCCACAAAGAAAGAAAGCCAGTGTCATCCGTGAGAACAGAAAGGTCCTTACAGAGAGGAAAAAGAGAGCAGAGGGGCACAGGAGGGAGGGATGGGAAGGTGGGGGTGGGAAGTGAGGGTGACAGGGTACAGTGTGGCCAAATGTGTGTATGTACCGAGGTGGGGTTGGAGGGGGCTGTCAGTGCACGGTCTGGTGATGGCTGTGACAGTGCCGAGGCGGCAGGGAGGCTGCGAAGCTCCTAAAGCCTTTAAGGATTTATGTCACAGCCAGACATGCTACCTAAGCATGAGTCATCAAAATTTCCAAGCACAAGAGCTACTCCGTGATTACTCCAGCATGTGAGAGCCAGCGGTAACGAAACGAAACAGCGTGTGAGCGTGTAGACACCTGGTTGGTTTTTATCAGCATATGTGGGTGCTAATATGGGCGCACATGAGTAGGTTTGTGCCAGCGTGTATGAGTTAATGTGTGTGGGTTCATATAATGACACTGAATGTACAGGTACTGTGAGCTTCGGTGATAACTGGGTATAGAATCACATAATGAGCATAGGGTTTAAGTAGCTTACTAACAGTCACCATTAATTTGAGAAATTTCATTCTTATCTGATAAATACAAGGACCTCGTTCTGCTTGGGATTATTTTTGTTTAGTAGAAAATACAAGTTTGCCAAGGCTCTATATGAGGTTGGGTATTTGTCTGTGCTCGTACGTATATATATATAAAGTTAGAGTACTTCTAAAGAGTACTATCAACTGAAATTTAAAGAATGTCGATCATCAGTGTCTCATGCAGGGATCCCCAATCTTTTTGCTGTCAAAGACCCCTCAAAAGATATGCATTAGACCCACAAACCTCCATCTGATAGGACTTTTCCCAGAGGCCACCACTGACACTATTTTTCTTGTTAGATATGAATGTGTATAGGAGGTAAATAAGTGTGTTTACCATGTGTAGGGAGGTAAAAATGTGAATTATGGAACTTAAGGATAATATATTCATTGTCATTTATGATTATGTTAAGCCTCATTTTCTGGGGACCCCCTGAGGACCTCTCCAGTATCTCTGATGGTCCCAGGACCCCACTAGTCTAATGAATAGTAAAAAATATCAGCAGCAATGCTTTTTTCTTTTTTTCTTTTTCTCGTTTGTCTGTAGGTCTCTGTGGATCCTGCTGTGCGTGTGGTTATTATGGTTCAGTGTGGAATACACAGCAGTGAGGTTTGTTAAAGGTCAGTAAATGACTAATGATGTGTGTGTGTCTGCGTGTATACACGTACAAAAACAAACCATAAAATGATCATGACATTCAAGCAGAAAAAGTCACGTTTAATTTGAGGATGCTCATTCACATCTGAGTAGTTCTTGCACATTGTTTCCACATCTCTTCCATGGAGCGTCAGCATGGGTTTCAGTACAAACCAGCCTCAAAAGGAGCTAAGAATGAGGCTGATGCTTATCTGTAAGCACCATATAGGAGCTTGATGGTTTGAGGCCAGTTTGATATGTCACTTTACTTTCCAACAGTAGTCTAAAGTGGAACGTAGCCCATAGCTGAATTCTCTAGGGGACATATTGAGCTGTCAACAAATTCAGGTTGGAAACACACCTGCAAAACTCCAAGAGATTTATAGTGAAGCATTTATGTGCTATAGACTTCTATGAACGTTGCTTGCTAGGAATGTTTGATGATGTCCTGAAATTTGGAGTTGAAAAGGTTGAAGTTGTTAAATTTTATCTTTTCATTTGAAGTGGGAAAACACCTTCGAATTAAAGTTTACTGCACGCTAACCACATAATCCAAATAATTTTTTTTAAATGCATGGTTTTATAGCACAGTGGGCAGGGTCGCTGTCTGCATATGAGAGAGACAACTTTTGACTTTAGGAAAGTAAGGTACTACTTTATATATTGAGAGGCTTGTACTGACCTCATAAATGTCAGGTGTGTGATGACTAAATGAATGTAGACTGTGCTTCTCTTTCTGTGCTTGCATGTGTAGATATACAGTGGAGTGTGTACAGATCTGGGTCGATCTCTGGTCACACCCACAATCCTGATTCATGAGTTTGGCTTAGAGTATCTCTGCCACTCCACACCTCATTTTTTATTTTCCTTACTTTTTCTTTCCACAGTGATACTGCTTTAGCCAGAGCTGCTCTCAAAAGGATACATACATATTTCAACATCTGATGCAAGCATAGTTTAGTATTGCTACAGCAATATATATTTTAGAAAAAAAATGTGTATTGAGTGTACAGTTGGGACTCTTTGGTGGGTGGTTTTTTTAATCTGTATTCTTTCAAAAGCTTATTTTGCTCTATTGTCGCTCTATTCAGTGCACAGAGGAGAAGGTGGTGACTATGCTGTTGTTTCTTCCTTACCCACAGTGACAGCTGCTATGACCGGTGACACAAACACTGACATCATCACCCCGCTTGCCACGGTCAAGTAGTGCTTACTTCCTGAGATATTGTTTTTCTTACAGCGACCGTGGACCTGCAAAATAATAGACAGTATAAATTAGATGACCAAGAATAGTCCAAGAGTTGTCCATGTGTTAAAGGAACAGTTCACCAAACACCTACCACACCTACCATATACATATATATGTATATATATATTTTTTTTACATACCCCTAGTGCAATCTATCAATCCAGATACTTTCTTTGCGATTTTGCATGGTATCTAGCTAGTCACGACCTTCCCTGTCTCTCTTCATCCCAACATAATAGAGCTGGATGACTAATATTTTGTGAAGTTCAAATCATCAAAAATTTACATGTGAAAAACCCAGCAGCAACAGCCCATCCCAAAGACAATGACACAGATAGCCGGCATAATCCACAGCGCTCAGGGACAAGTTTCTCGCCAAAGATTTCGTGCCGGTCTGATGGAGAAGGGTTTTTTTTTTATCATTTATACTAAGGCTGACAAAGGTTGGCAGGTCATTCAAAAAATCTTTTCTAAGTAAATTCATCTGTATGCTTTGGACAGCCTTGAGTGTCTTGTGGTAGGTGTTTGGCAATACAGTTATGTTCGGTTTTATAACCAAAATTGCACAAAAACATGACTGAATCCAAAATTCCAAACAGTCATTTGCTGTGAGTCAGGGGTTTGCAGGTCATTCTGTACCTTGCGACCCATGTAGATGGGTATGCCCACGATGATGACCGGGATGGCGATGCCCGCTATGAGGGAGATGACCACTGGTGCTCCTAGCAACATGCCCACCTGCCACAGAACCTTGCGGGTTTGCGACCATGGCTTCTTCCCCCAGAACGTGCAGCCTGAGGGACTGAGACAGATGGGAGGCACAAACAGGGACGACAGGACAGACCGAGAGAGGAAACATTAGAGGAGAGACAAATTTGAGAGTTAAGCATCGTTTTTGGCTTCACACTTGCATCCAGAAACATAGCTTTAAGGTTTACAAAACATTCTTAACAATATTCAGGCTTCATATTTGCCCACACACACACAAACACACAGACACATGGACGTGCAGCAAACACACACACACACAAGCATTAAATCTAATCCCACAATCAGGGGGAATCATGCTGATCCAGGCCATGATGACCCCTCACACAGCCACTGAAATGCCCTACCAACCAGCTCACTGGCATCACCAGGGAAATAAACGAGCGCGAGTAATGATGACTGTGGCTGGCAGTCTTATTGGTGTTATTATATCATTACCGAAACTGAATGATCTCATCCACATCGTTTTAGCTTTGCACAGCCTCCCTGAATTATGGCCATCTGCAGCTACCGTCCATTTCACCTTGATGTAGGTTAAAAGGAAAAGCCTGGAGATTAAAGTCTGTTTACAAAGAAGCATCACTTTGTCACTCGGTATAAAAAAAACTGATCACGCAGTTGAAGTCTTCTTTTCTCTTTTGCCTTTGTTTCAGGTACAAAGTGTTCCTGTTATCTAGCATCAACATTTTATGTGCTGGTCCTCATTGAAACTGCCTCTGGAAAGCAATTCAACACTGAAGGAAGCTTATATTCTCTCTGTATACTGTTTAGTCTTAATCACGCAGCAATTAGCTTGTAGCAGCAGCGCACACTGAAGATATAAGCCACGCTAATAGCGCCTTAGGGCTATTTCTCAAAACACAGGTTTGTATTACAGCAGCAAATGTCACTTTGGGGTACTAAATGCCTAAGTGCGGGGAATAATGGTGAATTATTATAGTTGTGCTCTGTTGTTCCGCGCTGGCAGATTTGCTGTGAGGTGCTAAAAGCTTTGCCCTTCCATAGGACATTCAGCTGTTATTTGTTGTGTGAAAGGCAGACATGGATGACAGGACAAGAAAGGAGGAGGGGCGGGTGAAAGGGAGAGGACAAAGGAAAGGAGAAGATGGCAGGAAAAATGTTCATGTAGATGCAAGGTCACAGACGGTCTCTGACGCACGCGCTAGCACACATGTAGCTGTCAAACACTATTAGAGATCAAGACGTGAAAATTACATGCATGCCTGAAACATTATACCCACGTCTACACCTTGCCAGCGATATCTAATTTAGTTCTTGACTGAGTCTTGGCCAGCAGAGAGATTAAACTACTTTTTAAAATTTAAGCTAATCAGCTTTCAAGTCAGCCTCTTAGCTTGAGTTTCATATACTGCCGTATGCCGCATGGAAATATGGAGGCAGATAGAGCTGATTAATTGATGACAAGTCAGCAGTGGCTCCTATCCAAGACTGGAAAAATCAATGGCAGCCTAGACGAACATGCCGCTTAAAGCACTGCAGCTTCAAAACAATGACACAGACACGGCTTGCTGGCTGGATCGCTGTTCATCTCATGCTAGATATTGCTTTAAAACAATTATAGATGAAATTATGGTGTGAAAGCATCTCTGCTGGTTTTGGCATTTACAGGTGAATATTACGTTGTCATCCTGTAAAAGAAGAGAGGATCACATCTTGTAAATGCCAGTATTGAACCAGTGCCATCAGGCGTTATCTCACCTCACAGCGCTATGAGGCAAGGATCAAATTCTGCTGCTCTTTCTCTGGTACTGCTCATTTTTAACTGCCTAGGTCCCAGAAACCAAGGTTGTCTGAGCACACAATCTCTTGCTGATGTGAGTAGAATTATGGCTTCCATTTAGAGAAAGGGACTGGCCGTGTGTGTGAGTGTATGGATGCATGTTCCTATAGGAGCAACTCATGATATGCACACAGCTGTGGCTCGGTACCTGAGGTAGTGCACATCGGTGATCTCCTGCATACACAGCCAGCAGAACTGACAGGCACACACAGTGCAGTTCATACGGTTACAGCTGCCATCATTGGTCTTCATGATGTAGGCACCACAGCGTGGGCATGCTTTGATCTCCTCTGCATCTGGAACAAGAGGGTGAAAATGTAAATACCGCAATAGATCTGCTCATTGACTTGAACTCCAATTTTTTTCCCCTTAGATTTCCATTTCAGAAGCAAGTTCAAAATGTTTTTCTCCATATTGCACAAGGTCACATATATATTCTGTATCTGCTGGTTTCAATGCTTCATTGAAGCTGCATGACGCTGAGTGAAATATTCAAACCCAAGATGCCATCGTTTTATGGCTGCACCGTTACATCAAATAGAAAACCTCTAGATGTCTTGTGCATCATTTTATACACACTGGGATCTCCTTGGGAACTCTACCAGAATTTAAAGCGAAGTTCTGTGGGTTTGAACAAAGCTCAGCCTCGCAGCATGCATTTGTAATGACAAACCCACCGATGGGACTGTCAGGGATCAAGACTTAACTAAAAAAAGTTGCTGTCACAGCCAAAACTGAAGGAAAAGCTCTAGGGAAAACTGTGATGTAGTATGAAAAAAAAATCCCATAAATTTACGCTTGCTTGCATCCCAGCAGAAAATTCACCTGTGTCTATATCTTATCTTTTATCCACCATTTTCTGCAAGCACTAGAGGTCAGTGCACTCCTCAGTTTTAAATGCATAACAGCACTTTGTCATCCCACTTTCAGTACGTAAAGTTTTGGAGTAAAGAAAAGTGGCACGGCAGCTGCCACCCAGTCGCACCTCCTCCAGGTTCTTCATTGAAGACGTACAGTGTGGAGGCATCGTTGCCGCCTGAAGTGTGGCGGGCTCGCTGGCGCCGGGCCTGGTCACACGTCTGGTCGGGATGCCACAGCTGCCGGCAGTGGTAGCAGAACTCTGTGTCGCATCCCTCGCGGCCACAGCTCAGCTTGGGACACTCCGCACAGCCATAAGCTATCACGGCATAGCTGTAGAGAGAGAGAAACTGTGGATAAAATGAATGAATGGACGTAATGTCATAACCGATCCCTTTAGGGGGGATGCAGGCAGGGATTCTTGCTCGAGGATGTTTAATGAGGCTTTGAATGTAGGGCAGTCTCCCCATTCACTACCTCATAACTCTGCCGTAACATGTTAAAGTCTGAAAGATCAGTGGCTATGAATTCATTCATTCAAGTATTGTAGCTATGGTACACTCACTGCAATATGGATGAGAAGGTGCAGCTCCTCCACTGTTTACTTGTTGTAGCTCTCTCTATATTTAAAAGAGTGGCACAGCTGTCTTTAGAGCTAAATTTCCTGAATTCATTACCTGGACTGGACCAATTGACTAGCTCCTGACTAATCAACATGATGCTAAAAAGTCTAATGAGATTGCTTGATTCCTTTGCATGCAAACTGACTCCTCATAGTAAATATAAACATGCATTTTGAAATCCAAAAAATAAGAAAGAAATAGATAAGAAAATACAGCAACGAGTGATTCATGGGGCTCCAGGATCCAGGCTGTACCTGTTTACCGTGAAGAAATGTATGAAATAAAAGCCTGTCTAGCAGCACGGCCTTCAGGAAAGTTTATGATTTATGAGTAAAGCAGATGAATCTGACAGGTTGATGCCACTCTCATAGGACGATGATTAGGTTAATGCTCAGATTCTTTGGTTTGGTATCAGAGTGGATTTGCACTGACGGTGTTTGATTCTCAAAGCAAATAAGACTGAACAAGAAGTTGGTCTGTACTGTGCTTGTGTGGACCTGCTGGTGTACAAAAAATGGTATCAGTGAATATTGTTACCAAATTAAAAAAAGTAATAATTGAATTATCTAGCTCTAAGACACACTTCCACACGTCATCACGCCAAGCAGTCTGGAAAGGTTTGAACAAAACAGATGGTTACAAAACGATGGCAACACTGCGGGCTTTGGACATTATTCAAGCCAATCAAATTCTGCTTGGGAGCAGCTCCGCACTGTTGCTCATTTCTTTGATGATCTAGAAACAACCAAGAAAAGTGGTACAGTTATGTGGCAATTCCTTTCATTTCTCTCCCATGTATCAGACCACCAGCTGTTAACCGCTGTGAACACGGCCTGCTGGTAAATATGCCTTTACATCTCTTTAAGCAAACTAAACAAACTTGTACCTCGGGGAGTGTGTCTGTTCCCTCGATGGATTCTTTTTTCATAGACCATTTTCAAACACCATTTCAGATATTATTTACTGAACATAACCTATCAGATGGTGCATTTTTACTAATATTGGTATCTTTGGAAACAGCTTGACCATGAACACCATTTTCGATGTTATTAAGTGAACATGTACGGTCAGATTATGCATTTTTATTAATGTACCAGGTATGGAAATAATTCCTCTTCTTACTGTGTCTTGGCAGAACAAAGGATTGAGGGACTGTTCAATTAGGGAAAAAAATAAAATAAATACATTGATGGGAATATACGACCCTGATCATATAAACTGGACTCTGGTATCCAGCATTGGGCATTGCATCAGTCGAGAACTTGTCATACCTGGTCAGAAAAACTAACCAGAAGCAAAAACACATACTTTATCAAACTTAAATCATGTTAGATAAAAGTGTAGCTTTGTGAGATCAGTTTCTGAGAAACTCTAGCGCCTAAATTAACATCAGCATGAAAATATATTTTCACATGCGGTTCACATAGGTTTTGTCACTCTATACTGATATATTCAGTGTTATTTCTCACTCAAAAATACCTGCAGTATCACAAAAAAGCATACAAAGTACACAATGTACTGTACAGTGGACACACAAACGCACAACAAGTGTGTGGTCACACACAGAGTAAAAAAAACACATTTTGCAACACATTTCCAAAGCCAACATAATCTCTAGCTAAGCTGCTGTCACTAAGACCTCTAGGAATGTGTGTAGGTTACAGACATGGGAATACACAAACCACAGCTGTGAATGACGAGCTTACGTAATGCAGCATCACTTCAAAGGCTACTTTCTCCATCAACGTATGCTCCACTGCACGCTGTGGGCATTATCAACTCTCTGAAAGATGCATTGTTAACTTCACTTAGCACTCTGATGTTTGCATGCGTGAAACCCAGAATCCTGCAACACTGTAACTGTGTTAGAGATGCTTCAGATAGCAGGCTTGTTGTTTTTATGCGGTATATTTAATTCACCACAGCATCAGACAGGTCGATGTATTGATTTTTGCTCCAGTCATTCATCAAGGCCGGCGAGAGAGACAGACAGTCTACCTAGGGATACATACCTCTTTTGACTACCAATACTCTCTGAGCTCAAGTTTAAACACACACACACACACACACACACACACACACACACACCTCCATGCTGATTTCCCATCAGCAACCCTATCCTGTTACCCTCCTATTCATCACACAGCGGGTGAAACAGCAGTGAATCTGTGTTCTCTGTCATGCATGTCTTCAACAACAGTGCAATAACACACACACACACACAACCCGTGGCCAGAGATCAAAAACATTGTACTATCAAAAGACAACAGAGAGCCAAAGTCTGGCAGATTTCTGGGGGCTTAAGGTGGCATTTCCGCCATCTGGTATGTAGTCCAAAAGCCCTATGGAAAATATTGTATGGGATTTGCAAGAAATGCCAAAAACAGTCTGTGCTACATAGAGCCACACTAGCCATTCCATGTTTGTTTCACAAAATAAAATGCACAAACCAGCACCACGTCTGTGAATTCTGTCCTTCCGTTACTTTTTATGCTGATTGTTGCTTGTGAAATGGTGCTCAGTTACCATATGTGAACAACACCAACTATAAAACAGTGCAGCGTAACATTATAGCACTGTAACAATCTAAATCTACAACACAGCAAGGAGATTCAGCGGTGGCAGGGCAAATGAGATGTAAGGAAGCAATCTGTCGTTTGCTTTCCCTGATGATTAGCTCTTGGTTGGCAAAAAACAACGATAAAACCAAAGCATACCAACTCACAAAGGTGATATTATAATGAAAATCCTGGAACAAAAATGTAGTATTTCTAACAGATATCTGTTCAATACAGCTCTTACTTTTGGCATTCTTCAAAAGGCCCATTCATATTTCCCATCGGGATTTTGGACTGCACACCAAATGGAACAGATACTCCTCTACTGCATAGAAATGATGCAAAGCAATGACTTCCATTTTGGTTCTCTATGGGCCGATTTCCACAGCCCGCTTTGTTCCCTGCCAAAAGGTACTAAACATTCATTATAACACGATTATATATCTTCAATCTGTGAGATTCACATTCCAGGGATCATTTTGTTCAAAAGTTTTGGAATTTACTTATTTCGGAAAGTTGCCAAAGTTGGAGGGGGGTGGGAGGGGGTCTCACAGTATGATTTGGATGGTTTGGTGCTGTGGTAATCCTCCCCGCTCTGTTTTTGTTCCAGAGTTGACAGACATAATCACTGTAATCAAACCTTTAAACAGCACTGGAATGCATGTAAAACGTCAAATTTAGATTCCATGTACTGTCAGCTCATCTATCAAAAACCTCAGTCAATCAATCTGACACTGGAAAACCTCTTCAATGCAGTGAAATAAGACAAATAAAGCCCGTGGTGGGATGACAGGGCTTCAACGAGAGATGTCATAACGCAGCATGAAATTAGGGTTTTAAGGCTTTTTAAGACAAATACAATGGATTTCCAGTGTGTGTCTGGGGATATTTATAGCTATAAGTTATTCAACAAGTTTAGAAAATTTTAAAGAAGTCAACTAAAGATCTCTTCTCTACATATTGTCAGCTTACTAAGTTCTCAGTGTTGGGGAATCAGCAGCTTGTGTCATTTTACTGAAGGATTTGGAGGTTTTCTTGTGTAAATGAGCGGAAAATGCCAATATTTGTTAGAAAAATAGGAAAAAATTGTTAGATTTCATTCAGAAACATGTGAATGTACTGGACATGATGGTGTTGGTGGCACTGGTCCTCACCTGCAGTCAGGCGCAGGGCACCAGCGTGTGTCTGGGTCAGACGCCAGGAAGCGCCTTAACTGGTACTCCTCGAACCGGTCTAGCAGGGCCCGGTCATCCAGGATGGCACGAACATCCAACGGCGCCAGCGTTTCGGGGCACTGGGGGCAAGCGATGCCGACCCGGCTCTCTGATATCTCAATGCGCAGGTACTGGCGGAGGCAGTCAGAGCATGCCCGGTGGGAACAGGAGGTGAGTCGTGGGAAGTGGCAACGCGGTTGACTGAGCAGGCACAGTGGGCACTCCTCGAGGTGCTCGTCCAATAGCTGGTCCTGACTGGAGGAGGAGAGGGACAGGACGCCGGTGGAACCACTGCTGACCCCGCCCACGCACTCGGCCGCGGCGCCGCCGTCCTCACCCACGTCAGCTGCTGCTGTCAGCCCTCCTCCTTCGCCTCTTTCTGTTCCACATACTCCTGATTCTCCAGCCTCTTCTGATGGGATGTTCTGGTCCTGACAAAAATGACACGGAATATTCAACACAGCCACGCATGCATACAAAAACAAAATCCTTGTACATGCAGAAACACTGAAAACATAAACTTGTGGGGACATTCTGCCGCAGTTCAGAACAGAAATGAATTATTTAGTGATGGGATTAGATGTCTAGGGAGTAAATGTAAGCAAATGGAATGTCCTCATATTTATAGTAACGTCAACACAGGTGAGTGTGTATGAGCAGCGTTCTCATTTCAGCTACTTGGTTTCCTGGCAACAGAATTGCTACAATTTGCAGAGCAATTAAACAAACACTCTAATGGATTTGGGTGTAAGCAGGCAGCAGATGATAAATACACAGTTAATGATCTACCACCTCCTTACAGCTTCTTCTTTCTTGTAGAAACTTGTGCACACCAAACTTATTACAGCTCAATTAAAAAATAAAACCAGACATCTTAAATATGTGACTAAATTGCTAACAAATATTCACTACAATGTGGGAAAAAAATAATCTCAAACTGTATTATGTACTATGTACTGTACTATACAACTACTCACTAAAATAAAATAGCAATTTTCTGTTTTTAGCAACTACCTCTCAGGACAGTTACTTTCTTTTACACTCGTATCATTCTCATCACCATCGTTATTCTTACATTTATCATCACAGCACATTAAGAGAAAAAAAATTATTTAAAAAAACCCACACTTTTTGCTGTACTGAACACATAAACACAAAAAATATAAAGAATTGTATCACCTCCTTTCTTTCATTCTCTCACTCACACACTCACTCCAGAATAGCACTGCACACGAGCAGAAGCGTCTCCCTCACCTGCTCTGGGTGCTCGCTGGGCGTCAGGGTGATGGCCACTTCCTCTTTGGGCCAGGCCTCCACGGGCCTCTCGGGCCTCGGCTCCGATTTGGGCTTCCGGCTGAAGAAGTTCAGGAAGCTCAAGGGCCCCGTCTGCTGCTTGGGCCTCTTCATGGTCTGGAGCTAGAGCAGGGGCTGGAGCTGTGGTGCGCAGGCCAGCGACCATGAGCAAGATGCAACCCCGTGTGTATGCGTGTGCGTGTGTGTGTATGTGTGGGTGGGTGTTTGTGTATATCTGCACGTATGAGTTAAAGCGTGTACAGCGAGCACTCACAGCTCAGAGTCTTGGAGCTGGACGGCTCCTCGCTTGTAGGAGGGAGGAAGAGCGAGAGAGAACGAGAGGGAGACGGCGGGGAGGAGGTAATCCCCGCCGGAGGAGAACATCACTGATTTGGATCCCTTCCAAGGCCCGGGCATGTGGTTTCCTTTTTCCCCTCCTTCTCTTCCTCGTCCACTTCCACTGCAGTTCCCTCGTTGTGAACTAACGCTGAACCGACTGATTGTCCTTCATCCTCTTAGGCTTCCTCTGCACCGTCAGCAGCCCCTTGCCCTGGAAAAGGAGATTACAACATTAAAAACTTCTGGGGAAACTTCCTGGAGAAAATGACCGCATGCCTAAATCACAGTGAATCACAAATGACAGATGAAGAGATTAGAAAGCGCAATGCTCTACATAGTTGTGCATGTGAGTTTGTCACACAATATATTGTTATACAAAAAAATCAGTACCTGAAACATAGATAAAATATATCATATTGATGCATTATTTACAACTGGGGGGCAAAATTTACAAATTTTAGAATTTCATTTTTAAGAAATTGTCCTCACCCAATTATGTGCAATTTTATTGTTTTTTCTGTTTTTTTTTTAACTTACAATAATTTCTGATGTATAAAAATACTGCTGCAAACCCGATGCAATGCATTGAATGTCACTGTGAGCAAGGGATATATTAGCAGCCCTATTACTATTTAAAGTACAAGAGGCACAAGGAAATGTGCAGTATCAATATTTAATTGAAGTAATACACCACTCCGTGTAAAATGCATGGTATCACGTCATTAAATATCGCTCCTCGGCCTCCTGGCGGGTTTTGTTTGTAAACAGAGGGGTTGAGGTCTGACCTGGGTACAGCAAATGACATTTACTTTAAACTCAAGTTGACAAAATAACAACAACCTGTTTTATATTCTGACCTTTAAATAATGTCACAGAAATAGCATCACATTTTTTTTTATAAACTTCTGCCATTTTATGTGTGAATCTCGTGAGAATTCCCCAAGTGTTATTTACATTGAATTAATTCAAACTGAAAACAAGACGGGCAAAAGTGGCCGGGATCTCGATGACCTAGCCTGGACATCATTCATGAGAAATAAGGTCGCAGGCGTGAGACACAAAGAGTAAATAGCAAGAGCAGATGGATGAGAAATTGGTGATTGTCCTGACAGAGAGATTTGGGGTGCGGGAGGAAGAGGCA
Organism: Holocentrus rufus; assembly: GCA_900302615.1. Taxonomy (NCBI): domain Eukaryota; kingdom Metazoa; phylum Chordata; class Actinopteri; order Holocentriformes; family Holocentridae; genus Holocentrus; species Holocentrus rufus. Next base: position 21,425 of record OMLF01056663.1, on the reverse strand, counting down.
GAGGAAAGGCGGTGATGGACAACACAGACAACTCATTCTGCTTCCATTAGGCAACAGTGTGCTTTCATAATCAGGCCCTCAGAGCAATGGGAGCATGAGATGATTCATGCAACTCCAGACCAATTAAAATAGCCCAAATGACAGTTGCTGTCTCCATTTTGGCACTATGTCATATAAGCCTGTGTGGTGGTTAAGGCATGAAATATGATATGACAAAAGATGATCATCTATTTTAAGATCAAAGATAGAGTCCCTTTTGCAACTTGTGCAATTATATTACAAGCAAAATATGCGCACTTTAAAAATGATGCACACTTTAATATCAAATCAACTGCAAGGCCAGAGGCGGTGCACAGCTTTAAGTCCTATATGCCTCATTCTTCTTCCAACAGGAATGCACAAAGATTCTGGATTTATGTAACACTGCAGCGTCTAACCTGCCTTTCTCTTCTCTTGCACAGACCCCAGAGGTGCAGCTCTGTTTATATTCCAGTCCTCTGGGTCTGGAGAGAAACTCTTGCTCTTTGACTCTGAGGGGCTGACGCCAAATCCTGATGCTTACTGTTCATATTTGAGATAGCTGAAATTTCTTCTCCACTATCAAACTCCATATGTTGCTGTGCTGGAAATATCCTTAGGTGATGTCACATTGTCTACATTTAGCTAGTCATCCACACAGGAATACAAAAACAAAGGAAAAATACAACAAAACACCAGAATTAGCCCAGAAATGCAAGGCGCATTGCCAATAGCTGCAATTACTAATGGTGTATAATTGTTTCAGGAGGGATTTATACCCTTAATAACAGCTATAATATATATGAGCAAGCTGAGAGCAAACAGAGCGTAATGCTAAAGGATCTTGATTGAAATATCAAAGCTACAATTTTTCAATAAATCAAAAATTTAAATACGAATATATAAACACAAAAATGTCATGTTATATCACTCATATGATATATAAAGTTAAAGTACTATGACTAAAGACTTATTAGGTTATTGCCATATTAATAGGAATTTGTCAAAGTGAGCTCAGGAGAGAAACTGGATCCAAACAGACACAAGTTCCACCGGATAACAAAAGCTGATGCGGTAAAAGTGAAAGGTCCTGTTCCTGCCCTGGACCTTCCTCCAGACAGACAGAGGGTGAAATCTGAACTGGCTGGCTGGGTGAGAGGGGTCCGGGAACACATTCAAACAGGTGGGGAAAGGTTGCAGCATTTAACTTCTGCTGCTATGCGTCGTACGATTCTCTGAAAATGCCTCCTGTCCTCAGACTTGTGCTGCAATACCAAACACGGCTGGGAAAAGTGACAACAATTGTTAAACTCTGCAAAGGTGCATCAATAATTCCTGATTCCAGCACTTATTTTTTTACACTGTTGAAGGAAGTGCAGTGTGTGGGATTCTCTCTACATCAGGATGAGGGTGTTGTCCTCACATTTGCAGGTATCCACACAACTTTGTGACCATTAATTACAAGTGTTTGTATTCAATATTGTCTCTACAGAAGTCTCTGGGGGAAATTTCCAGTTGAAACTTCTGTTTGCTAAGTAGAAAAACTTTATAAATAAAGCAGCTTTCAGTGGAGAACCGAGTCATTGGTGACATAAAGAACTTAGCGTCCTCACCAACAACTTCAAAGGCTAAAGGCCTGCAGATTATTCCCTCCTCCTCAAACACAGCTTTTTCTACCATTTCCCAACTGCGTTATCTTTGCTTGCTTGTTCATCTGCCTGAATTTCCCCAACATCTGTATTCCACGGAGAGTGACTTTCTTAGCTAAAGCACCGGATCCTTAGGCACTAACCGCTGTGAGGAACACATCAATGTGCTGCTGTTTATTTATAGAAAAAAAATTCCCACACGTAAAGACATCAAAAGCACACAAGCAACAAATACACATGGAGTTAAATGTGCATGCACACATCTACTGTGTATAAGCATGCATATACACTTGCATACTCACATGCACGTTCTCCAACATGCACAGACACACACACACAGCTTTGTGGTGTCTTTGTAATTATAGCCCAGTGGGCTCCGGTGAGGGCTTATCCGCTCTATACTAAAAGACAGATAGCCAAGTAATTAGACAATACAATTTGCTACCTAACGACTCAGATAACTTCCCATTGTGAGTTTTCCCTCAACGTATTCACAGTTCAAATAGTTGTTTTGCACAGAAGTCACTCGCTTTTGCTCAGCAGAGACAAAGCTCCCCATAATCCAGATAGGCAGGCAGCGACTTTGTGCAGCCTGTGAATTTAAAATGAAATTAGATTTTGCAGGACACTAACCACTTTAGCAATACCTGCACCGCTTCCTCAAACTCAATCAGATGCAATGACAGCTGGAGAACTCAGATACACACAAACACAAATATGTATACCTGAAGCCATGTAAGACTTAATTCATCTATTCTGTTTGAATGTAGACAAGAATCAGTGGATTCTCATGCATTTTGCAGAAGTAACATGAGACGTATCTCAGTGTTAACTGTTTAAAGTAACTGAATTCAAAGACTAAAACAACTCTACATGATTCACATGTTGTACTTACATAATTGTCTAGCACTTAGACTGACTGAATTTTTTTAGAGAGAGAGACATATTTGCTGGAGTGCTATATTTTCACTTCCACTCATATCAGAATCTCTTCAACATCCAGCTAAGTCATCCATATATTACATCATGACCCTTTTCTTTCACTTCAGTGGTTCTGCACGTAACCCTCACCCATTTTGCCGATCTTAGACTATGCAGCACATCTTTACAAGCGCCACCTTGAATCAGATCACCCACCCATCAAGAGTCCCGGAAACAAAACACACCTGCACGCACACACATGCATCCTTTCTTATACACACACACATGCAGACACACACTCAAATCATATGGACACAGAGATGGAAACTGCAGAGGCTTCTGGATGACAAGATGCTGTTTGTCTTCTAGGGTGAGGAGCTATGATACATGCCTCCTTGTCTGCCCCTTTGTAAATTCTGACTCCATGTAAGAGACTCTATTTAAGTTTTGAATGTGGGGAAATCACAAGCAATGAAAAAACATCAAAACCAGAAAAACTGTCATAATTTTGAAGGGGTTTTGCATCAGTTTTATTTTTCCCTAGAAAACTAAAAACGAAAAAAAGAAACATATTAAATGATGACTATGTGTTTTTTCCTGGAGTCTACCAAGCAAACATTCATTTGTAATGCTGTTTTGTCTACATTTTTCCACAGTCAAAAAATTGCAGCTCCTGCAATTTGGATATTGCACTTGACTATAGTGTGATAGTTCAATGAATTAAGCCCTTGTACCTTCTGTTGCTTTTTGTCTTATATTTTTAAGTTTCATCTGTTTTTACTTCTCAGCTGTTTCATTTCTGCTTACTTTATTTCATCTGTTTTTATTTCTGTCTTGAGAAAAGAGCTACATAAATAAAAAATGATTGATGGAGCTGACTGATATCAACAAAAAAAAAACAATAAATCCTAAGATTAATGTACATAAAAAAAGGAAATCCAATGTTACAGGGGTCATTCACAAGTCCAATAACTTCTCTTCCCAAACAACTAAGCTACTTCAACGACAAACTCCTGTTTCTAGTGAATAACAGTGTTTCTACCAGAGGGGTGAGTTTGACCAACTTTGTCAACTGTGTCCAATTAAGTTCAGAGAGGAGATGATGAGGATGTGGAGGGAGGGGGAGAGGGGGAAGGTGAAGGTTGATCTTATCCTCTTTGGTTAATGTCCTTCCTCCGAAGGCTCCAGGGAAAATACAGTAGACCGCGAGAGACGGACACAGATGCTGAGAGAGAGAGAGCACATCTTCCCTTTACAGCTTAATGGTTTTCTTTTCTCTTGAATGAGTGAATGTGTGTGTGTGCCTTTGTGCATGTGTATGTGCATGTGCACTATACTGCAAAGACACATAGCATAGACTTAAACATCTGACCCCCACCTCTTCCCTCCATCACCCTGCTTTGATGTTTCTTATACTTCACTCATCTTCTAGAGAATTCTTGGCCACTGAGAATGAACAATTACATAAATCAGCCTTTACAGGAACTCAAATTCCTAAGACGTCTTGGGGGATTACTAAGAATTAAGGCGCAAACACAAAATCTACTCGAGAACTTTCTTTCATTGCCAATGAATACATAAACCGACATTTTTGTGGGGGGATTTGCAGCCTCCCTCCAAGTGGAAATACTGACCTAAATATACGAGTTGATTTCTTGACTTTGAAACATTGTTATAAAACGTTAACTATTCATAGAGTTTGGTTCCTATTTGTACAGTCCTGCACATGTAAACCTGCACAAGTAATATCTATTGCATGGCAGCTGTTATTATGTTACAGGGTTGGGCCAACAGGGAAAATGCCTATAGTCATAGTGAGGGTTAGGTAACCACGCCACCGAAGAGAGGGAAAAATCAATGGATGTTGAATCGGGTCCTGTGGGAGTTCTGCTCTCTGGAAGCTGGGATCTTCTGAAGATAAATAACAGACCCTGGTCCTGAAGGAAATCCTCAACTCAGTATTTCTCTGCAGTCCTCACATATTAAAAAGTGGAGGAGACACTTTGGAATTCAGTATGTGCAATGCTCTATCTCAGTCTTGCTCAGTCCATTTCATTTGAACTTGTTTACTAAATCCATGATGTGATATCAGATACGCAGATATGTTACGGATATTTTGTGAGCTAGTAATCAATTGAATTCTGTTGTTATGGAATTTCACGAATATGTACACTTAAACATCACCTTCCCATATTATTCTCAGTGCTATTAGGAGTTTGTTATTGCACATATTGCACTGACACACACTCCAAGATGGGACTCTCACACGCACATACAATATCTCAAGAGGGTACAGAGTACTGCAACAGTCATAAACCATTTCCCTGGAGAAGGTGGATGTTCAAAGAGGCTTCAACAAGATGAGTAAGGCAGGCTGTTGAAACATGTGACCTTCTACATAACCCTGCCTGTGCTCAGCCTGCGGACACAACAAATTGTTGGGTTTATATCAATATGCTTTCAACAGTCTTTGTTTTGCTTCCCCAAAAGTCTCTATCAGACCTCCTGCTTTTTCGTCCAAAGGGAGAGGTCACCAACAAATAATACCCCTTCTGTTTACTAACAACACCAACAAAAGCCTCTGCAGCACGTTTTAGTCTTAATTCGCAGCAGCCATGCCTCATATTTCATTTATTTCCAACAGGCAAAGCACAATAGACAGCCCATCCCTGTGCCTCCAGCAACACTAGACACCATTGCATAATGCACAAAGGCTCTGGCTGGAGTCTTGTTTTGTTACCTTTTGACATAGTTCAGTAGCCTGAATCATTGCAAATACTGTCCGTAAACAAGACCCGCATACATGCATGTTCTATACATGAAAATAACTTCACTGACATTAGTAGTACTGGAGTAGAAGTTTAATTAGCTAGCTGTAACATCCATCTGAGTTAACAAAACATGCAGTGTTCCTATAATGAACCAGACTGGCCTATAATGTTTCCAGAAATATTGTTATTAATATATTCCAGTCAGGATGAAAGTACTCCTGATGCACAACAATGTAAACATCTACTAAAAAACCTGTTTGGTAAGGTAACACAGAGAGGGTGATAAATGAGCACTGGGAGATTTGAGAGAGAGGGGATAATACTGAGACAAAATTATTCAGAGAAAATGCTTAATCTGACCTCTTTACACTTGACAGACACACGTTTTAGCCTGATGAATAAAGAGAAAATTAGATGTAATGAGACTTCATCATTTATGCGCAAAAAACAAACCTTAATTGCATTTAGTGAATCTAGGCTAGAAGAGGCAGGTGAAGAGTTGTGTGCTGCATGTTCAAGTGTTGCAAGACGTTCCTGATTGAATAAACCACGCCTTTAAAAATATATAAATTAATGCATGGAGGCTGGAGCCTATAGTTGTGCACTCCGCCTCTTGATGACCTATGAAATCAGAATGGCAGATGGGATTATTACACAACAAGCATCTGCCCCAACGCCTTTCCCCTCCTTCACAATGTTAGGGGCTACGTTGGGGCTGAAACGGGGCACCTTTTTGTTTTTGTCCTTTAAGTTGAACCTACAGTCACAGGGGACTGCGTCTCTTCAGTTTGGACGCGTCTTTTTTT
>OMLF01056663.1:0-15240 GCA_900302615.1 Holocentrus rufus | reverse complement strand
TGCCGCGTCTTTTTTTTTTTTTTTTTTTTTTTTTTTTTGAGGATGTGACACTTGTTGTTAAGGAGCTGTTGCTATGCAATCAGTTGACTGAAGGTGAGTTTTCAGCCCTTACAGTGGCCTTTGTGTCGATTTATACCGTAGGGAGAAACCATGCTGATACACCCTATTAAATATCTCTTCACTGGACAGAAGCCCACATCAGCATTGCGGGTTTCAGAGGCATGTGAGCGACCTCAGACTGCCCACACACCTCCACTGCCCCGCGGCATCCCTGACCAAAATATTTCTGTACTACTGCTATAGGAAATTATGTTGCCTCTGTGGCACTCAACAGTTTTTAATGCCCTAATAGTACTTTACTATCATTTTTACGTCTTGTCGTGGCGCTACAGACGGACTTTTAGTTTTGCTGAGACATTATTATTATGGTAGCCTATTATAGTAGCTATCATTCCGAAATGGATTGTTATCTAGTCCTTTATTATAATTACGCGCACTAGTGATTGGGCCTGTTTCCTTAAACTCTACACCACAGCCAAAATAAGACTAGTGTTATTAACCCCAATGACTGCAATCCATACGACAAATATCATATTTTGGAGCATAATTTATAAATCAGACTGAAACTTCAGGCGTGTGCTAAGCCGACTGATCAAAGCCACTGCTGCACCATTTCCAGCATTGTTTTTAAAAAATCATACACACACATCCACTTCAATTATTTAAAACGGGGGTCTGCCCAGGGCATCAGTAGGCTATTGCAGGGAGTGGCAAGGTTATTAGGCTACGTATTCGCATTCATCTCCATCTCAAAAGCCCCTTGCAGGCTCGCAGTCACGAACAAAAACAAACAAACTAAAACGCCGCATGAAGGCGCGTTTGAAAGCCTGGCCGGGAAGCAGATAAAACACACAATAATTTCTATTACGTAAACGGTATCTTACCTTTCTCTCCGGCGCCTTCTCTTTGCAGCGTTGAATCAACAACTGGCTCCTCCCCTTAGAGGACCAAACAGTAGCACAGAAACCCTCCTCTACTGCTGTCCCGATAACATATCTGACCATCGAGGCTGCAGGGAGGATGGATTTGGTAGGGCGGCCCGGTCCGGGAGAGAGGAGAGGAGATCCCCGGTGAGGACAGCCTTCCCCCGGTAGGCTACGGCAGCAGACTGATGGCTTTGCAGCGGCCTGAGGGGAGGCACACTGCAGTGACATGGGCCAATGGGATGACGCAGAATGAAGGATCTCCAATTCATAAATGTCCGTAGTCCCACAAAACACAGTGCTTCTCAAACGTCTTCAATAACAGACACACATTTGGCCACAGAAAAGCATATAATAAAATATAGTTACATGCAAGGAACTTCTGTTGCAAATGATATTTTTAAATTTTGCAACTGCCTACTCAGGAGGTGGTGAGATAATAGTGATGATAGTGGAACACAAAGTAATATTTTTTCTACATTGTACAACGGGACTAATTTCTGGTGAAAATATTCTTCATTTTGCAAGGAAGACCCCTTGCAAGTCTAGGGGTCCCTGGACCCTGCTTTCACCACCACTGCCATAAACCACTTCAGTGAGTCTAATTCATGTTGATGAAAATCCACAGATAGAGGTATTAAGATACAGCCATACCATAAACAAAGGGCAAATAGCTTGTGGGCCACTTTTCTGGGACTGCATAATGCTTTAAATAGGTTAATCTAAAGCCTAAAAAATTAACATGTTAATTCCTCAAATGGCATCAATAATGTACCTATGTGAAGTGACAGTTTTACAGTGAAATGACAGATAAATGTCAGATAAGTGACCTGTCCCTGGAAAGTTAGATGGACCTGCTGTAAAACTCTACCTGATGTTGAAGGTCTACCATGTTGTTATGCTAGATCTTCAAAACAAATGTTCAAATATGTCAAAACAAATTTGCAAAAAACAGCACAAGGTAGTTATGAATATGAAAAGTCTCCAAGCATTTTGGAGTCATATATTTGAGGCACCACACTCAAAACACTTTAAGGAGGAAGGATGTAGCCCATATCCTCAGTGAAGAAACATGAAGCAAGAAGAAAGAGTAATTGTTGAGTAAAAGATTTTACTTCTCACGTACACCTCATTGTTCTAAGAAATTACTGATTTTCAACAATAAAACATATAGGCTAGTTTAGGGTCTTAAATCTGAATGAATGGTTCTAGCCTCATGATATAATAAAACATGTTTTGATTAAAATTAATTTCTTACATTATTTGCCCAAGAATAGGCCTATTAATGTAATATGTCTTAAAATATGTTGTCCCCACCGCATAGCTCTAGCAATCTTCTATAAGAACTACAACTACCACGATGCAGTAAGTGAGTCACCGGAAATTGTTTTCGGAAGCGGAAACACCTTAGTAAGCGGAAGAGAATGTATACAATGGGAATCAGAAAATCAATTAAGTTATGAAAAACACCATTAATTGCCTTTCTTTGTCACCGCAGCTCATGAAGAAATGGCGGATCTGTAGATGCTCTCCATTTGACCAAGTGTACTTTCCATTTAATGACGAGTATAACGACGATAAACATCGCAATCGACAGGAATATTTACGTATTTTAGGTAAGTTAGCTTGACAGCTAGTTTAGTTAACGTTAGCTACTCGGCTAATTTAGCTATTGGTTAACACGGTTAGCTACGGCTAACATTAGCTAATGATGGTACCTGCCAGTCCCTACTACAGGCTAGTGATAGCTGATGAGGACGCGCCTGGATTACACATCAGGCTGGGTAACGACAGCTTTCGGAAACATTGCTGAGATTTTCATCGTATACTTAGCACTAGCTTTATATTATCTATGATTTAGGTTTGTGGCTAAACAGCTAGTTTGTTACCTTCCTTAGTATCCTTGTGTACTATCATTATTGCTGCCTCACATACCAAAGCTAATGTTAAGCGTCTTGCTAAACTAGCAAATCTCACTGGACAAATCTCAGTGAGGAGCACAGATATGATCACAGTGTAGAGTGTGGACTGGAGCTGATATTCTAAATAACTACAAAGTAGCAAATATGATCAGAAAATCACATAGTCTTGAGTATTTTTTTCTTTTCAGTTTTCAGTAAAGCTGTTTATCAGTGTGATGTCACACATTGGCAAGTGAGACAACCACATATTTGTCATAGCTACAGGTGACAGAAGTGAATGTTAAGTTAACCAACCTGTGCCCTGCTACAAGTGTTTGTTCCAACCGAGCAACACCATGCAACAATTACAGTACTTAATAGTAACGTGTTTGTGTTTTCTGTCTCTTATCTTTAGAGATACTGAAGACAAAGTTTCAAAGGGACGAGAATGAGCTGATAGTTTTGGAAGTCTTCCAGAAGACGTTGCAAAAAGGAGAGAGGCTGACTGGAAGATGCCAAGAAAAAAACAACAGAATCCACAGCCAGTCAAGTGTAAGTATTATAACATTCAAGCTGAAAAGTGAAAGTGTAGCTGAGCTTATGTTATGTAATCCGACAACAGTCTGTGGGTTCAAATTTCAATCCCTTCTGGAAACCTGTGTCTTTTGCCTCCTGTCTCCTCTTGCTTTGCCCACTTTTGGACACCAGCTGTTCCTCTCAAAGTGCCTGAAGTGTTGACACATCAAACATGCTCTACTAATCATGCAAGAAGACAGTGCCACAGTATAATAAGTACTAATACTGCCTAGCAGATCTCACCACTCACAGGCTGTTGGCACAAATGTAGAGTCTATGCACTGCAAGGTGCTTCTAAAATACGTGTATGAATTCCAAAGCACCTCGGTGGCATTTTGAGCCAATTAATTCTTGTTAAAAAATTCAGACACATTGGGAGCGGCTTGTGGTTTGCACTTTCTGTTTGTTCTGTGCTTTGCATCATATTTGTCCGCCACCTTATTTAACATGGGATTAACTTGTTTTCATGCTGCTCACTCACCTCACTCACTAGCTGCCATCAGCAAAGATGATGTAGATGATGTTGACAAAGAGCATATGTCAGAGGAGCTATTATGAATGCGGTTATTACTTTTGAGTGCCGTCTGTTTATGTGGACTGGTATCATTCATGCTAGCAAAGAATATAGCTTCCACTTGGTGTGAGCTATTACCAAGTTGTGAGCCTAGAAGTCCTATGATTGGATAATATTTCTTCCAGAGAAGTGATTTTAGTTGCCATCTGCTTCTCTGTTACACATGGAAGAGTTTGATGTAACAAATTAAAAAAAGGGTAGCTGTGATCTTGCAGTTTGATTGGCTGTGAAGCATTCCAGTAATTGTCAGTAATGTCTGCACATGACCTGGCAAAATGTTCAATTGCTCATCAACATTTGTCACTTACAAATTACACAACAACACTGCTGTTGTCAGTCAGCATCTATTAAAAATGTTCTTGTTGTATAGCAACATCACACCAAACTTGTAGCTACACTATGGATATTTGGTAGTGCTGTGTAATGCAGAAACTTATGTTGCCAACTATTAAATAGCCAGACTGACAATAAAAGCCATTCTGTTGTATGTTAATGTGACGTGTGGCCCCCGTGAAAATGTGAAAAATCTCACACATTCTTACTGTCGTTCCCTGTTAGACACCAAAATGTCCACTAGATGGCAGCATGATGCTAAGAGAATTTGCTGGAAAAAAAGGCTGTTGTGTATGTTGTCCTTGAATTGGCTTGTTAGTTGTTTTCCCGAGGAGTGACAGCTGTGTTTCAAGGGTGTTGGTTTCCATTAAGCCTTAGAGAACAAGTTAGAATTTCAGGCACCATTAGCAGCTACTGCAGTGAGTGAATCCCATCTGTGAACTGTTACCAGTCAGTGTTTTTCATAAAACTTTGGTGCCATTTGTTTCCTGTAGTCAGATGTATCTGCCTAATCTGTATCTGATGGTGTTTCGGACTAATAGCACATAGACTAGCCTAATTATAATCATTTGACATTTCAGATTCGCCCTGACTTTTGACCTTTATAACATGACACCATTTTCCTGAAACTAAATAAGAGGATTTCCAAGAACTGCACACATACAGAAGTCAGCATAACTCTTCTCTCATTACAGATGACTTGGCGGATAATTCCTCTGATGCATCCCAAGTCTGTATGCTTGAGAGACTTAAATTAAGCTGCAATTTAGCTTAGTGTAATATTAGTAGGGCAGGCCAAACAAATGCACACAGTAGTTGACAGTTTTGGACAAGTATGTGAAGTAAATATATTTGCAAAATGGAAAGTATCTGGAATCTGAAGTATCTGAAAAAAATGGGATTTTTTTTATGATTCTGATGAAAAAGTATGAATAAAATTTTGAAAAGTCAGTGTTGCATGCAGGATTATGGCTTAGTTATTGTCAGTGTCGAGACGAGAAGATAATACGTCTTAAGGTGATTTTTTTTGTTCATTTGAATAATTGAAATAGGCTGAATAACTGAATGGAATTATTGATTTATAATACTGTAGGCCTCAGCCTAATATTGATCAATCATGGTGTATGAAAACAAACTAACACTCGTTGAACTCGATGAACTATATTATTATCAATGAACTATATTATTAAAACATCGTACCACATGATGCCTACCAGTCCTCCGGTGCATATGGAGGAATGCATTGATGACTTAATTATTTACTCAGCACAAGCAAATAACTACACCACAGTCTCATTATCATCGCTCTGCCTCTGCCATGTTTCAAGTTCTTGATGAGTCCTTGAACTGTAATCATTTGTTAGTCTAATTTTAGACCAAGACTTAATGATGTTCAGATATTCCTGTTTATAATTGGACCATATATACATAAAAGCCATTGATCCAACAAGACAAAAGCATTTGCTTCTGTCTTGACTGCAACTGATTGTGACAAATGATTATTAATATTTCATTTGCACCTCCATTAAAATGCACACAAAACAATTTTTAGCCTCTGTAATACCTCAGTCCAGTTGCTAACGATTCTACACAATGCACTGAACCTCCAGCGGCTCCAGTGGTGTGGTTTCTCTCTGTAATGATGCACTTTATGTGTCATTTCCTCTAGGAATGTGCAGCAGTGGAATTTTTCATGCAAATGGATTTAGAAAATCCACTCTTCTTTTAACATACGCAGTATGTTAAAAGTGCTTGTAGTCATGAAATGTTGATTGGCTCCTTTTTATGACTGTAGTGGATTCTGAAGATGGTGTAGCCATTGAAGCTCCAGGAAACCTCACCTTAGACACAGACTTCCTTCTAGGACAAGACCTTGAGTTTGGTGATCCTGATCATGACAACAAGATTCTAGGCCTGGAAAAGTTCTCAGGTTGGTGAACCAGTGTTTTATCATTTCTTATTATGAAGGCAGTGTGTGCAAATTTGTATGTCTGTCTGTTTTATATCTTACTTTTATGTACAGGCTCAGAGTTTAGATGTTTAGATAATTAGTTTAGATGTCCACTGTGTTGATGTTTTTTTTGTTTGTTTTTTCTCCCCACTCCTCATTCTTTCTGGTTTTCTCAGTTTCAACTAGATTTACATAACGCCTCGTCTGACAGTTAGAGGACCACACAATGTCATTGCCATTGTCAGTATTATATCAATAGCATATGAGACCAGATATGATCTGGGATTTGGATATTGTAATATAGTGATATAGCAGGTGTTATTTATCTTTTCCTACTTTTAAAGGCCGCTTTGCAGTAAAGGGATGCAATTTTCTGAACTTATTAGACTGTTGTAGCTGTTCTCTTATTTGCCTTTACTTGCTTGATCATATCCATATGACTAATGCCTATTTATCAAAAAAGTGTAAATATCTAATGAAAGCACCAGTAGGCATCCTTACAGTACCGTCGCAATGTTGATATTGAGCTATTCAGTAAAAGATATCGTGATATTTGATTTTGGCTGTATCACACAGCCCTAAGGGACACACTATACATAAAAGCACATTTTCATTTACTGTCATTCCTGGGAAAAACTTTGAGGGAATTCCTAATGAAAACCTCCTTGCTAGTCCTGCTAAAGCAAATGAAGTCCGAACTTCATTTCTAAAGTGGCGACGATACAAAGAGGACTCGTTGGGCTTTATGTCTCTCAGTATCAAGTGCAGCCCCTCTCTGTGTGACAGTAAGAGAAATGAAACCGCCGCTGCACCCCATATTTCCCAGCATGGCTCTTTGTCAGAGAGAATGATCTGAAAAATGGAAAAGTAGAAAAAGGAGCTGAGACACCATTATTATATAAGGGTCATAAAAATAGGGCCATTACCATCAAGGACACCATTACAGGAGGGCATTTATTCATCATCATCACCATCATCATCATCATCATCATCATCATCATCATCCGCTGCCTCTGCTCCCACTACCCCACTATCATTATCGTTTCCCCCTCATCATCATCATCTACCCTCATCATCATCATCTACCCTCATCATCATTATCATCATCATCATCATCAGCCTTACCATTATAGTCATCATCATTATCATTAGGCTCAGTAATCATCCACAAGGGGTTTCCAAGGGGCAGGATAAAAGGGCAGTCCCGACTCTTGCCTCCCTCACATCCTCCCTCCGCATCTGTGAAGGAAGCTACTTTTCTTTCCTGCTGTCTGCTTTGGCTCGGATGGCATGAAGGCCGTTTGACAGAAAAGAACGAGAAGCGTCGGCCTTAGCCTGAGCGCTGAAGCTTTTCTCTCTGCCTTCTGGGCGGAAAAAAAGGCTTTTCTTTGATTTCAGCATATTGTCTCAAAACCCTTGATGACATAACAGCAGTGCAGTTAACCTTGCTGGTAGAAGTGTGAGTATCAAATCTTGCATTTTGTCTGAAGTTGATTTGAGGAAAGTGTTTTTTTTTCTGTTTTTCTTAAGTTGCCTGAATGTAAGGGCATCTCAGGTAACAGCCAAGCAGTTTTTAAATGTGAATCGGTTGGCAAGACTGGCTGGAAGAAATACTTTTTGAACTGAGTTTTTAAGGTGGTTCAATTTGAACCATGTCAAACAGCGTCTGATCTGTGGGTGTTCCTTTGAGCCAAACATCTGTTATAGCTTGGGTGGTTTCTGACAGTTTGACAGAATTATGTGGCATTCAATATTAGAGTTGCAGATATAGACCTTGGTGTGACATGTTGAGACAGATTGAAATAATTATACAGTCCAGCAATGTGCTTTATGTTTTTGAAGGTCTGTTGCAGTGTTTAAAAAAAAAAAAGAAGTTGGAAACAAGTTTTTTTTTCTCTGTATGTTTTCCCTGCACAGAAGTAGCTGCTGAGATTGGTTTCTCTGTGTATCCTCTGGGTGATGAGCAGAGCCCTGCCTACAGCCAGCTCAGCATGGAAAGTGAAACGGACAACTCACGCGGCACAACTGACAACGGGAGGGAGGACGAGGGCAGAGCAGCCCAGTCTGAGCCCACCTTCCCCCCCTACCTGTCCTGCAGGGGCTGCGGCCAGCTCCGCGACGAACCTCTCGGACCCGGCATCGACCTGGTGGGTCCCTACTGCCTTAGGTGCTGCAAAGCCTCCAGGGAAGCCAAAAGTACGGACTTCTGCTCCCCGTTCGGTAGCGTCAGCGGGATCCGCTCAGGCTCCCACGTGCCGATTGACAATGAAGGGGTGGGGAACGGAGTGGGCGACAAAGTACTGACGGGCGACGACGGATCGCCCAAGCTGCACTCGTGCCATCTCTGCGGCTTCTCCTCGCGCTACGCCAACCACGTGAAGCGCCACATGAAGACGCACAACGGGGAGAAGCCTTTCAACTGCCCACTGTGCACGTACGCCTCGGCCCAGCTGGTGAACCTGCAGAGACACCTGCGCATTCACACCGGGGAAAAACCCTATAAATGCGACAGCTGCACTTTTGCCTGCAGTTCACTTGGCAACCTCAAGAGGCACCAGCGCATGCATGTGCCCTCCACAGGGGTGGGACAGGACGCCCCGCGACCCGCCACTGGCCAGACCAGTCTGAAGAGGCAAGTGACTGGCCAGAGACCCAACATGGAAGAGCCTGGTGCTTCAGCCAAGGGTATTTAACCTTTTTTTCATAATTTATTTAACTAAGCGGAAGTGATTTAGCTTTAATAAATTGTCTTAGGTGAATATTTTGAAATTTCACAGCAAATGTCAAGTCAAAATCAAATGTTTGAAAGGTGCATCACTGCCAAAAACCATGTTAAAATTTGTTGTGCTTTTTGACAGTACAATTACAGGACAGTGCAAATGGGGGAAAAAGAGACTAAGTGTTAGTCATTAACTTATCTGAAAAACTCAAATAATAGACACTGTCCATAAATTATTTCCATGTGTGATGGAGATGAAACAGTGTGTTTTTCTGAGGCTGATTTGGATATCTGATATCTTCCCAACCATAACAGACTGAACTGGTACCAATGTGCGTTTTTGTAAAAATCATAATACAGGCGCAGAACAGATTTGTTTCATTTTTAAATATCAAAAATAAAATCAACATTGGATTGATACTGATATTCCTTTGCAAGCTGATATCAGCCAATACTGATTGTCTGCCAATATTTCGGTCCATGCATGATGTCTGAGTTAGTCTGTCTCCATGTGTGGTCATGATGTGATGGAGGATGTCATTATGAAATTGGGTATGAAATTATATCTTCATCATTTTGAATCATCCAGGATAACATCGTTTCTCATTTGTTTTTGATGCACTTACAGAGGTTGTGAGGCCAGCGTCCAACCTGAATTTGGGTGCCCAGAACAATAACTACCTATCAGCCTTTGACAGCTTAAAGGGGGCGCCGCCACCACCCCTGCCAACCTCAACCCCGGCTCCTGGCCACCAGCCCCCGACTCTCCTGGAGAGCACAGGCAGCAGCGGCAGGGCGGCGGTCCAAACCAGAGGAGGCGTAGCGGACGGCGCCCTCCCCCCTTCACTTTTCCCTTTCACTTGCCGGTTGTGTGGCGTTGTCCTGGAGGACGAGGACGGCACCTCGGCCCAGATCTGCGCCAAGTGCACCCTCGAAATGCTGACCAAGGACTCCTCGTCGTCGCCCAACAGCCCCGGCGAGCGCAGCGACAAGGTCTACACCTGCGCCGCCTGCCCCTTCCTCACGCACTACCCGAACCACCTGGCCCGCCACATGAAAACCCACAGCGGCGAGAAACCGTACAAGTGCCCACAATGCGACTACGCCTCAGCGCACTTCGACAACCTCAAGCGCCACCACAGAGTGCACACGGGCGAGAAACCTTACAAGTGCCATTTGTGCGATTACGCCTGCGGGAACCTGGCCAACCTGAAGCGCCACCAGCGGGTGCACTCGGGCGCCAAGCCCTTCCAGTGCGCCGTGTGCAGTTACAGCTGCAACCAGAGCATGAACCTCAAGCGCCACATGCTGCGGCACACGGGGGAGAAGCCGTACAAGTGCCAGGAGTGCGGCTACACCACCGGCCACTGGGACAATTACAAGCGGCACCAGAAGAAGCACGGCCTAGCCACCGACGGCTGGGTCAAAGTCCAGATGCCTACAAACGAGGAGGAGGACGAGGTGGAGGAAGGGATGAGGGTGGCAGTGGGGGTCGGAGTTCAAACTCAGAGAAAAGAAGTAGGGGTTGATATGCAGTACATGTCCAGATAGGAAAGACATTACATTTGTGCCACAAACTTGAGATTGTATAAAAAAAAAATATAACTCAGTAAAACTAAGCTACCAGCAACTTGTATTGTTATTTCTTTTCTTTTTTTTCTCCACAAAGCCCTTATATTGTTTTTTGTGTTTGTTGGTCTTTTTCGTGTTTTGTCAGATGTCTTCAGAGGCTGCTACTTGATTGTTTGTAGAATCCTGCACAATTATGAAAAACAATGTCGAGAATATTTTGATGCCTTTTGATTGAGTAGGGTGGAGGGAGCTGTTCAGAACTCGTCCTCTGTGTGGTCGTTACTGTATTTGTGTCGGACAAATGGACTTAGATGAGCGCACCACTTTATAAGTCCTTTTAGTATCCTGTTTTTTTTATTTTTATTTCTTTTTCATACACAACAGGCCAATCACCATTACATTGCCCTCTCAGATTATCCCAAGTCTTTTTTTTTTTCCGCACTACATCAGAGAACCACTACTGAATACAAGCGATACATGGAACTTGTGTCCACTTAAAGCTGCATTGTATAGTTTTTTTTTAAGCATTATTATTATTATAATTATGAAAGTTCTAAATGCCAGTGCCACAGTTTCAAGCCTGAGCTTTAGTTGTGTACTGAGAATAAAATTAGCTTCCTGGAATGCTGCTGGATGCTGCAAAGAACCGTTTTCTTGTTTTGTTCCTGCCCTCCTACCACATTAACAGTACAGGAATGAAAGCAGCAAGTTACCTTCATTTGGCTCCATGACGCTATTTGAATATAAGATTTGAAATCTGTGCTGCAAATTACTAATTTATTCCTTAAACTACACAGTGCAGCTTTTTGTGAGGGTCTGTGCTGTGCTTTATTGCAGTGATGCACCAGTACTGGTAATGACATGCTGTCCAGACTAAGTACAGTGGTATTTGATAATGCTGAAATTGATCAACTCTATTGGTAAATTAGGTTCTGTTAATATTTAAATCATTTTCTGGTACATTGCAGTTCATCCCAAACTCTTCAGGAGTCACTTAAAAGACTGAGATATGAAATTGACAAAATTTCTGAACCATAGCTTGCTCAAAATATAAATGCACAAGTATTCTGAAAAGCTGTGTTCAGTCCTAAAGTTGATTGTATTATTAAGAACAAATCATGAGTTAAGCACAATCATGCATATTTTTGCATTTGTAGACTGGAACGAGGAAAATGAGGTTGGGGATAAGTGAAGTCTGCTGTACAAAATGAGGAAAAAAATGGTACTGGTGCACCGCTACTCCAACTTTTCATTCAACAGAGACATCAATCATGCTTCTCCAAGGATTGTTCCTCATAAGCTCTACTTGGTACATATCACTAAGCTGTCATTGATTGTTTGAGCCTAACTTTTGGCCCTTATACCCTGTGGGAAGAGTCCTTTGAGGGAGACTGTACGTTGAGTCATGTTGCTTTTGATTACTGTTTCTTATTGACTGTGAAATTAGCCCATTGTGTATTTTTTATTACTTGAACAAAAAAGAAAAGATGACACTTATTAGTAAGCATGTGAGTGTCAAAATTAAATATATAGTATAGGTTTTTATTTTTTATTTTTCTAATGTGGCTGTATTACACTATTAGGAGTGCATACTTTATTAATATATAGATTTTTTTTCTATTTTGAATGTGTGATGTGTCAGTGGCATTTAGTTAATATAGAAAAAAAAATTATTAGGGACCCGGATTTATGTTTTCATCTCTTTGTGAATCACTATTATATGCAAGTGAGATATTTTTCAGGTTGCCATGACAGAGTGGAGCATCAAAACCCATCGATTAGTGCTGAGGTCCCCAAGTGTTCTCTTTTGTCCTTATGCAGTTGTTTCATAATTGCCTTAAGTGAGGATTTTGAAATAAACACATGGAATTTATTTCATCGAAAGTCAAACATCAGGCTGGTTGTTGTTTCCTTTAAGATTTGAGACTCATTTATATTGCGCAAATGTGAAATTGCTTAAACTTCAATAGTTCCTTTTTTGTAGTAATTCAGCACTTGTTGCACACTGCTACTTTTGAGTTTTGTAGATATGATCATAAAGCAAGATGCACACCACTCTACATTGATGTTGAATGTCACATCAAAAGCACAGGACTTGGCAGTGTAACACAGCAGAAATGGAAAGGTGCAGCACTGCCTCTAGAAAAACACGCGTTTTCTTCTGCTGTTTCATATGATTTACATGAAGATCAGTCAAGATATTTTACACAGGAACTCACAGATTCTGTTAAAATCTACTGATTCTACCAATGTTGCGTTAATATGTGCTGATATGACTTTTATGAACAACGTGCCTGTATGTTACCAAACAGAGGAGGACCACAGCTGAAAATTATGGCTTTCAGAAATGATGCAGACATGACTAAACTGGGCCATTAATCCAGCACCATCACATCTATCACCTAGTTTCTGACTTCGTTTGAGCCTCTTGAGAAAAATGCAAATGAGATTTATAAAAAAAAAAACTCAACACTAAAAGCATGAAGAGAAGAGATGCAGCAGAATAAAACACAAGTCAGCGCGCCTTAGATGAAACATGACAGTCCCGGAAAATGCACTCCAAGTCAAAGTGTAATTTGGCACCTACACATTTATTGACATTTATTGACTTTGCAGCTTCCGTGTACTTGTTTTTGACATAATATAGAGAAATGAAAACGATCAAAATAGGCCTCAGTGGTGACACACTTCTATTTTGTGTCCATATACCCCTCTATAGTACACCGAAGACACACAGAAGCATTAACAGTGAAAGAACAAGACATTTCTATGCTGAGAACATTTGCCGTTTACAGCTCTTGTCTACCAAAGAGAGTACACTTGTTGGTGGGTTGGCATTGATTTACATTTACATTTTGAACCACTGAGATGCAGCTTTCTGAGAGAACGCTTTGCTAAGGGATGACCTGCTGAACGTGGAATGACGTCGGTTAGAAAATAAGTGGAAAAATGTTCATTTCGTTGGTTACCCTCCGTGAAATCGATTTGTTCAGAGATCGCTATGAGCAATGGTGATCACATTAGCCACGTCAACAAAGCACCTTTTCAACTAAATCCTCTGAGATGATTGACACACTGTACGTACAAGTTACAACAATGAACTGAAGCCCAAAAGAATCCTGCACACATCGACTCGCCAGAAGACAGAATGACAATCAATACAAATCAGATGTAAAATTTGTAAACACTTCATTGTAACTAAAAAGTTCCCTAGAAATTCTGTAAACAATGATAAATGTTAGTTATTTTAAACTTTTTGTTCTATACAGCTTAGATTACATTTGATCTATTTGATTACAATAAACTATTGATGATAAACATATTAGTAAATGTTCAGAATACTTTTTAATTGCATGTACATAATATAAAAGTGACATTGTCATAATTTTTATGTATCTTTTGTGCAAAATGCTTTAGTAAACTATAATTTGGCATTATGAGAAACCTTAAAAATTGGTTGGAAAAGAAAGAAAGAAAAAATAAAAACACACACAAAAAAATAGATGGATTTACAGAACCAGTTGGAAATTTCCATACAATGTTAAGCCATGCTCAACCTTTCACTCAAATATCCATCTCCTCCTGTAATACTGTGCAAAATTATGGGTTCAGCAAGTGCAAGCAGCTTGGCCAAATCAACCAATCTATGACGTTCTGCAAGATTCTAGGTAACACTGTCTAAGACTAACTAGATTTTTTTAAAATTTCCAATGAATGGCATGAGATCCCTATTTTCTTGTTAAATGATAAGGTAATCCATGAGGCAAAAAGGAAACGTTAAGGCAATAGACTATTTTTGAAGGCAGTACATTATGAGTGGCTGTGCCTCAATCATAAGCTGAAAATTATAATAAAACAAGCAATCGTCTTGTGGAGCCAAACCTAACTTATTTACTAAATCGGCGCGTGAGTAGCATGACAAAAAGAGGATTATCACTAAAAGTATGAAAATGAGATATTGGCTAAGTACATGACATTTTGGTATACAGCCAAGCCAAACATATCCATATAATTAAGCTGTCGCTCAGAACAGTCAACAGTTTTAATTGCTCAACTGAGACAAACACATTCACTGGACTCCAGATAATTTAGAGAAACTATCCACATCCAGCTTTGCTGAAGTATCACTAGTGCCAGGTCTTACTCAACATTTGGCTCTCTAGTTGGAAAGGATCATGCAGCCACCAAAGGACAATTCCAAGATCTGGCAAGTTTTCTTCATCTGCTTTAAGTTTTTTTTTTTTCATATATTAATTCACCTTGTACCTCAAAAATTCCAATAGATTAGAGAACTTCACACATAAAGTAAAAGAAACAGTTAACCTTGTACGATGGAACAGAATTGGAAATTTTTAAGACAGTAATGTACAACCAATTCTTTTAAAAGAAAAGATTTATGCAATGTAGAGGAATGCATATCTATTGTGATATTTTAAGCATTACATGTTAAAATCATGTCATAACTTCCATAGCATAAAGGCAGTTTAAATAAACTGAGTATGATGACTGTAACTGAACTATAAAGATGAGTTTTTATAGTAGGGAGAAAAAAAACCCATTAAAGATTAAATGAGAGCTTAAGGCAGCGAAGTCTCCAGGAGGAAGCTACAATCTTGCAGAATCCGACACCA
>OMLF01056662.1:0-11112 GCA_900302615.1 Holocentrus rufus | reverse complement strand
CAGACAGACACCTGCCGCAGTGTGAGCAGTCACATACATGCACACACACACACACACATACACACACACACACACACACACACACACACACACACCTACACACACAGACTCTTTAACCCATTCTCACATTCACCAGTTCTGTCCCTGCAATAGTTTCATTATGTTCTAGTCACAAGGAAACAGAATTTCAAGTGTTTTGCTGCCATGATTCGAAGGTTTCCAGTTGAAACTGGATGTTGGCTAATTGAAGGGAGGAGAGCTGTTGGAAAATTTCAGAAATGCTTTGTGCAACCATCTTGACTTTCATAAATTCTGGAATAATAAATTCAGCAACTAGGAGTAGGAGTGTTGCAATGTACCAGTATTGACGATGAGCATTTCCCCTTTTGCTGACTTACCCAGACTGAGACAAGATGTTAGATACCATTTTCACCACTATATCGGTTCCTATTAGTATCATTTTATGCTAGCCAGGCATAAAGAGTTGAAGTCTACAGGCGTCTTTAGCCTAGCTGCCTCAAAGGGAAAAAATAAACCTTTCACCAACTCTAAAGCTGTCTTACTTACACAATGTATCGTGCATTTGAAATACACGTCTGAACCGAACCGGCAGATGTACAGAGGTGAAAATGGTGTTGAACATCTTGTCTCAGTCTGCGTAAGTCAGAAAAAAGTATTTTGCTTAAAGTGTTGGAGTATTCCTTCAAAAAAATTAAATATTGATATCATGTTAATATGCACATGATAATATCATGTAAATAATCCAGCCCCCGTTAAATCATTAACGTTACTTTCCATTCTCACTTTGTCTCTCTCTCTCCCAATGCCACACACACAGAGAGACACAGACACACACCCACCACACACCCACCCACCCACACACACACACACACACACAAACCTGAAGTGACATCACGACGCAGTAACTGGCTAGCTAGCCACTACCACAGACTTATGGCAGTATTATTATTTATCTTTATTTATCTCAGCAGTTTATCAGAGTTTGAATTTTGATAGAAAAATACAAGGAAATTAGAATTTGGTGCATTCTTTGGGATTCACTGTTAAATAGATATAAGTTATGATATGGAGCTAACAGTGTGAAAATGTCATTTTTTATTTCGCCGTGACTTAAAAGCTGCACTCGACAATTTTACAAATTGGCAGCTCCAAATGGCAATGAAGGCAACTTTTAGAAAAAAATGAACTTCTACTGAAATATATACAGAAATCCTGTCAAGTGAAATCAGTTAACTGCACACAGCTTGCTTAGATGTACCTATCTGGCTGGTCGTTGATGCTTTATACTACACCAGAGGGAGAGAGAGGCGAAAGATCTGATGTTAGGGAAAGATCTAATGTTGGCGAGTCTAGCTTTCTCTGGAGTGTTACTCACTCTTGTTTAGGAGACACTTTGGATTTCATTTCTCATTTATTTATGTAGAAAGGATTTCCCACCAGTAATCATACTATACTGCATTTATTTGGGCATACAGGGTGAAAGTGCAGTGTCTCAGTTAGCGGAGTGGGATGCTTTTCTCTGTTGCAGCCCCACTGTATAACTTAGGCTGATGAGATGACTGCATTTTCACATAAAAATCTTGCTCGGTGCAGCTCTTAGGACGCTTCACCAATGCGGTTGAACATTCACGCTGTTGGCCTGCGCACGTTGCGGCAGATCGCTGTCAGAGCTGCATGCTGACTGCGAGAGGCGCTGCCACAGCCAAGTGCACACAGCTTGCTTGTGTCACATTCAATTATGGTCCCTCCACTCTCCATGAGACAGTAATTGAGCCGGGGGCACTCCCTCTATTTAAAACCACAGGAGCTCCGCGGTTCACACTGTGTCGTCTGAAAGCTCCATCTCCGCTGATTTCCACCAGCAGAATCCTCCCTTTGGGACCTGGTGGGGGTAGCGGGGAGCTGGGGTTGGGCTCGGGTGCTCCAGGCAGTGTTGGGGTAGCCTGACACCTCCCACTCACCATCATCCTCACCAGTTAGACATGAGATTAATCAGTTCATCACTCCATCAGCTAGCAACCAGTCTAGGTAGAAGCTGCAGTCTTGGCAGGCGGTTTAGTACTTGGTCTCAACCACTTTTCTGGGATATTGTATTGTTTTGGACTTGTCCTGTCTTGACTTTATCTTGATTTTCTTAAAATGCAAAAAAATGATTTACTCCACTTTTGGAGCAGTGGATGAGATAAGGCGGGTCTAAAATGTTGGACATTTTAGTCTGGACATTCAAAATGCATGATATTTTCCCCTGTGGCGTACATATCTGTCTAACTATAAGCAATAAATGCAGTGCATCCCTGACACTGGTAAATAATCCTTGGTTGAATTGGCTGAATGACAGGGATATGTGCAGACTTCTAGCCAGACTGGAGTAATTGCTTCAGTCTAGCTGCTGCTAACCACATACACTTGGCCATTACTGGAAACTGGCTTAACTTTTTCTTGACTTTATTAAAATGTAAAAAATTATTTACCCCACAGCACGATGAACAATTTAAGGGATTTCACCTTCAGAATCTTGCGTATGTACTACTGATCTCTAAAAAAACACTGAACTGCTGATGACATAATAAAAATTGAAGCCACCATGATGCCATATCGGTACACCCAACTTTGAAAGACTTTTTTATCAGAAGAATAATAATCGCTACATCTATAATCTCTAGCTTTATCAACCTCATTTGAAGTTTTCACCTTTAAATGATTACAACAAATGTATTTCAAATATTCATGATACATTGTGTAAATAGCTAACATACATTGTCTGAGTTCGGCTAATTAGTCCTGTAGACTTCAAGTCTTTATGCTAAGCTAACACGAAATGCTACCCATAGGAACTGAACCAGTGGACGTACAGAGATGAAAATGGTATCCAACATCTTGTCTCACTCTGGGTAAGTCGGAAAAATGGTGTTTCGCCCCAAACCTTGGATTATTCCTTCAAGCCCAAATGCTCCATGGAATTGTTCTTTGGCCGGCAGTAGAAGACTGTGGTTGTCCTGGGCAGTTCCCAGTGGAGGACGGTGGAAGCTCCCAGGTGTACATGTGGAGTTGTATGAATGTGAAGCAGAGAGAGGCTGAAAACAACCATGCATGCTCAGCAAAACCCTTCCCTGGATAAATAAAGGTTAGGGAAAAACCATGGTTCAGGCCTGTGCTGTTCTCACAGCTCCTCTCCTGAGCGTTCTTATTCAAAACCCCTGCCCCTTTACACGATCTACCAAATATCCGCAGAAGACAAAAAAGTTTCATTTCCAATGCTGTGCACTTGAATGCTTGGGCCCCCAAAGCAGGAACCAGGCAGGAGGCCTGTTTGAAATAGCAAGGGCCTCATCACCCGATACCCATAATGAATGACTCCCTCTCTCCTGCTCTGACACTTAAGAAGATGAAAAGCAGAGATTCAAATCACATTAACACAAGCTGACTTATTCATATTTAGGCTGATTTCAGTCCATAATCTCCTGCGCTCAGATGTTCACTGGGCTTATTAATACATGAAAGAAAAGGCCTAAGTCTATAAATCTGACATGAAATTTTAAATACTCCTGCATATCTTGTCTTTCATCTGTTTTAAAGGATCTACCCTTTCAATGGCGGATTAAAACATGGCTGCCACTGAGCAGAGTTAAACGACTGGTGCCAGTTAAGGACCACCCTCCACGCTGATGAAACTCATACCCACGCTGTACATGCTGGTCTTTATAGTGCAAATCCACAGACACTCTGATAATTGAAATGATTTGCTTGACATTCTTCCCTTTTAGGAGAAAGGATGTGGAGAGATGATCAGTATACTTCCCATGGTATGACTGCTAATAGGACAAACTATCCACAAGTTGTCCTTACTGATGCCTCAGCACCAGAGGAGCAACTACTGCTTAACTTTAGTCTGTAAAATTCTCTGGCTGAATCAGTTCTAATTAAGTTGAATTTAATTCAAGTCATTGCAAGAGGACTTGTCAAGACCAGTGGTATCGGTGGCTGGATCACATCTATGTCCGAAGTCATGCTCCACCACTGGTTCAATACATGGTCCAGAATACCCTCAACATTTCAACATATGAAACTAGCATGGGCATTTAAGGAAAGAAGCCTTGGGTCCCCCAGATATTCTTTTGCTCTCTGTATGCAATTTTGTGCATTTTTTACATTATTACTCACTTGTAGTACCAAAAACTGTTTTAATGATCCAACTATTTTTATTATTAGAACCCAAGTTCTGACCATTTTTATCATAATTTATCCTCAAGAACAAATTAGGCTATATGACAAATACAATAACATGGCAGTTATTGTGATAACTGGACCATTGACCTGAATATATCACTATATTTTGGAAATTTGAACCTTATAACCTTACGTTGATGGATCAGCAGATCGTCTAACATACCTCTGTATATAAAAATAAATAATCAGTGTGAATTGTATATCCAATGTTCTTCAGTGTCACTGTGTCTCAAGCAGTTTCATCTCTATTGTGTCCATGCATGCTTTTACTACACCCTGCACTGAATCCTTAGACGGCAGTGTTACAAATAGTCTTAAATGGCAGTTTTGCTGTGATCTTATACCATCCAACATTGGGCAATATCACTATTTATGTATACAATCCCATGTGCTCCCCAGATCATGCTGCTGCTTTCTGAAACAAATCTTTGGGAAACAGTGTTAAGTAACGATGAATCACCAACTATGGCTTTTTTCTTAGTAAAAGCATGAGATTCTGTAGTAAATAAAAACGCATATTTAATATAGTATCCCATGCAGTTTGCATGGAATGCTATACTATTTACAATACAGAAAGTTATCAATCACTTATATATTGTATATACTTATATACTTATATATTAAATATTGTTTAATAATTTCCTTTATTTGCCATTATGCTGTTAAATTAAATTCCTGCTGCTTTGGAAAACGCATGTAGAAATTTAAAGACATTTACAGAATTACTCTTTAGCCTAGAAAATGTTCTTATTCCCTAAGATCGATTGTTATTGAGAAATGGTGCCCTGATCAGTGTGTCAGCACCATGGCTAATTAGAAAAAAATGGTCTAATTAGGCTAGCATTGCCTCTTATTAATACTAAATATAAACTCACAACTTAGCAAGAGATTTGGCCAGGTCAAATAGCTCAAATACTCTGGCCAGCACTTTCCCTTTTGAGAGCAATTTAACTTCACTATGTGAGAGCAGTCATTTATGATGAGCATCCATTTCCTCGCACAATGATTTGATATAGTTTTATGATGTGTGTGTGTGTGTGTGTGTGTGTGTGTGTGTGTGTTTGTGTGTGTGTATGTGTGTGCGTGTATGTCGGGGCAGGGGGTAGGATACTGTTTGTTCTGTCACTTCACATCCTTGCGGCCTGCTAGCCAGCACTGTGAGGGCTGGTATTGGGCCGCGGCCCGGTCATTGACAGACCCTGTACTAAAAGATGCAAATTACCAAGGGTTGATTAAAGTGACGGATCCTTTAGACTCAACCGACATAAACTGTGAATACACACATAATTTGATGTCCACATAGTCTACATGGCTCTCATCATCAGATTGATCCACTGATAGATTAAATGCTTATTGCACATTTTGTTGAGTCTAAAGGGTCCTCACTTTAATCAACCATTGCCACCTGGCCATTGCCACCCGCTTAGCTTACTAATACTAACACCCAATAAAACTGACTTTCACCAAAGCTAATTGCAGTCCTTACAAAAGGTAATAAATGCACACTATTTAATTTGGTAAACTAACTCTTCAGTAGTCATGTTAGAAAAGCAGTTTCTTTTTTTCCATAATGCATTAAATATCAGTATTCTCAAAAGCCAGACGTGTTGGCTCCCACAATTTCCAAGTGCTTCTGGCTAACAGTCTGTACTTCAGAAGTGCTGAAAATAAGTAGCAAAATAAGGAGGATATCCAGTCATTTCCTCTCTTCTGTCTCCAAGAGCATAGGTTTGCATATGGACGGTAAGGACATGTCCCTACCAATATTTTGGGAGCCTAAATTGTCTCCACCAATATTGAATGAACTCATTCTTATCATCTTTCCAGAGAAGTCATGTTAGACCCAGTTGTGCTCTACCAGAGGCTACGTCTCCAAGACACCAATTTACGCACTCGGGCATTTGATTGGTCAAAGGGAGGGGCTACCTGAAGGCTAAAGGTCAAGTGTAAATGTCGCTGCATGCCGGCACAGAGGAGACGAGAGGGCAGGTGATGTGCTGACAATGCAACGGTGAGTTTTTAGGGCTGTCAGTCCAAACCTCAAGCACAGGCAAATATTTTTGTCTTTCCTTTTGTCTTTGGCCTGCACTGCTTAACACACACGACATTTTGTCCATGCCGTTTTCGTTTTCCATTTTGTAGACAGGCCTGTCATCATGCCACCAAAAAAGAGAAGGGACATTAGAAGCTTTTTGACCATCCAGAACATAAGTGATGAAACTAACTTGTCAGAAACAGTTAGCCATGTTGATTTAAAGTGAGAACTTGCTAGCTACCCAACGTCTCTTTTTACTGGAAATTAATGTCAACTAGTTAGCTAGTTAATCGTGTTCGCTAGTTTCATCTAGCAAACTAAACCTGATTTCTGTCACATGTTGGCTAGTAGTCAGGTTGCTAGCAGTAGTAAACATAAAACAGGTGATTGTATCAAATTATTTGTTGAATTTCAGTCTAGATATTCCGTGAATGTGCTATTATCAATGAATTATTTTGTATGCAGGAAACAGCAGGACGCTAGAGAAACAGAGCAAGCTGTAGAGGATACAGGTGCATCAGAGCTTCAGATGAGGTTCTAATTATGAATTATAGTGTGGAATTATAGGAAAACATCAACATTGAAGTTAGTCTCATGATGTTCAGCAAATATAACCTTTGAAAGTCAACACATTTCATCATGAGTTTATTTTATTTATTTTATATTTGGGGGTGATGAGGTGCTTACATCAGAACAAGTTGTTTCATAAGATCCTGTTTACTCAATATTTAAAATTTCCCTCAAAAATAAAGAGAGAGCATGACTTGAGAAACTAATGTCTTTGCCTTTCTTCTTCTTTTCTAGTAGCTTTGAGTTCATTTACTATTTTGTTTTTGGAGTGTCTTGTCTGTCCCTACTGGACAGGACTTATTGTAGCTTTAAGAAGAGTCGAATCCAGTGGATGAGGGATGGGATGCTGAAGTGTCCCTATCATCCACCAAGCATTTGGCTATGAGTTTATCCAGTTTGTTTTTGAGCGGGAAGATGTCAGGTCAATCGAGGAGAGAGGTGGTTTGAGGGTTGCCTTCTCAACATGCACCGCACCCCTCCTAGCCTACCTCTTTTTCTCTATGGCCTGGGGCAAATGTCGGCTGGGATATGGATGAAGCGCCGTAGGAGTAGCGGGTTTTCCCTGGAGCAGGTGAGTCCTTGTTCCCCAGTAACTCCTTGATGTAGTTCAGTCCCCTTACAACAGAGTCACTGATGATCCACAGGGTGTTTAGGATAATCCAAAGATTTCTAGCCCAGGCAGGTGTAACCGGGTCAGATTTTACTCTTGCATGATGCATGTTTCCCCGTTTTTTTTTTTACCTTGCATGTTCTTCAGAGTTGGCATATTGACCTTGGTTGCTGTGTTATACCTTTTTTTCTATTAACCATTTCGTTTGCCTGATTGTATTTGTGTTGTTAGATATTTTATTATTGGACTCTGTGTGTGTAGACTGGATTTGGCAATGACCCTGGCTGGACCACACCTCCAGCCACACTTTTTAATTACAAGAATGAGCGACAGGTGCGGCGGTGGAGCACACAAAGTGATAGGGGATTCTTAACAGTCAGCATGGAGACAGAGAGCCGGGCAGATTGAAAATGGCACATCAGGAAGCAGTCCGGTGAGCGAGTGGAACGCAACAGAGAGGCTTCATGACAACGACGACCAGCGACGAAGGAGCTTCCAATGTCCACCAACGCAGTTCTACTCAAGCCTGGTCCAGCAGTTGGTCATGTGCCGCCCAGGAGAATCGTCAGTAGCCATTCCTTCATTATCTTGCTGGTGGACACAGGGGAGGCGGAATCAGGAAGAAGTCGCTAGGTGTAGCATCAGGAGTGGGGGAACACGCTACTCGCCGGTGTCTAATCCGTATCCACTCTCTGGAGGAATAGCCGGACTTAAGTGGACTTCTTATTATTATATGGGACCATTTTTTTTTATGATTTATTCTTGTAGTGTTTTAGTGTTTTATCGTTTTATCTTGGGTGGTACCATCCCTTTTTTCTAATGTAATAAAGCTGTTCTTAATTTTAGTTTTAGGCTCCTGCCTGGTTTTTAACTCTGGTCCCCCTGATTTTGAGAGCCTGTGTGTCTTAGAGAGTCCTAGGGCTCAATTCGCTAGGTGGCATTGCCAGTTTTACAATTTTTTCAATTTTATTTAGTCTGCATTGTGGGCCAGCTATTGGCTGCTGGGCCCGGCCACACTGGCATACTTGGGTATGTACGCCTTGCTGTGACTTGTTACTGTGATTGGTCACAGCAAATATAAGAAAGAAGTAGCAAGTATTTCCTCTTATTCATAAAAAAGTACTCAAGTACACCAAGCTGAAATGAAGTGGGTTGGAAAATTTGACATTTTTAGAGATAGTTCTGCTTTGGATTGCAGGCCTGTGCCCTGAAGAATCACCAAAAGAGGTGAAAAAGGTGATGAAATGTTGTAAAAGTTTCCGGAACCAGATGGTACTGTGCATCAAGAAAAAATTCATTTCAATTTAATTTCAAAAATAATCCCTGGACATTTTCCGATGTTGGCCAAATGACTGAGTACAGTAAAGTTACAAGTGAAGTTTTAACACTTCTTTAGCACTTTTATCTAGGTCATTCAGTTTTTCAATGTGATTCACTCTAGTCACTGTTCATTCACTGGAAGACCAATTTATGTGCTGAATAATTGCAGTTGATTGATGAATTCACAAAGCAGCAGAACTTTATAATGGATTTAATTCATCCATAGCCCCCTACGGTGTTTTGGTGGCTCAGAGGGTTCAGATATGCACGGATTGCTTATGATGTTGTGAGTTTGAATCAAACTGATTTAAGAGGGGATTTTTTTTTGATGTTGAGAAAACTTCTCTAACAGAAAGTGCAAAGTGCAGTTTCTTTAAATGTGCTTAACAAACATTAATCAGTGCAAACCTGGAACTGTAAATTCCATAGGAGCAGTTTGCTTTATAGGGTATGACTGGTATTCAGCTAATATGCATTTTTGAGGGCTGATAGTAATATGTATTCTTAGATTGAAGTTGCCAATACCTTATATTTTATGCTGCAATTCAACACTGTTCGATGTGACTGTGTTCTTGTCAAAGTTATGTGGATTCAGTGTTTTAAAAACCTCTGAAATAACATTTAGACCATCATGGGACACTAAAACCCTCCTCTGAAAGACCACTGAAATTCTTGTAGGATTAGCAGTTCTTAGGCAGGGTGACCTACCGATGACATGCGATACATTGCTGCCATTAAATTAAGAATTAATTCACAAACAAACAATAACTAAAATGAGCAAAGAAACTGAAATGTCATGTCATGTCATGTTGGGTTTTCCAGACTGTTTTTTAAAGCCGTGATCAGGAGAAATGCATCATGTCAACACTGACTGGATGATATCTGATTTCTTAATTAAAAGCCAGTATCAAGATACAGTTCAGTTTCAGTTTCAGTAAAAATAATCAAACTACTAGTTAAAGTACATTTTATAGGAACTTGCGTGCAGTGGTTCTCAACTGTTGGCTTGTGGTCCAAAAGTGGACTGCAGGATGATTTTGAGAGGACCTCCGGCATATGGGTCCAGTTTGTCAAAAATAAATAAATTACATGGAAATTAAAAACTAAAAACAATAATCAATGACCAGCTTCAAGAGAACATTCTCTCTACCCTTTTCAGCAAAGAAACTAAATATTTAATTGTCTTGTTGTTAGTGGTAGATTTTTATTACTATTAATACACTATTATCATCTAGGGGAAAAAAATAAAAATTGGAGGCCAGTTATTTTCCAGTTGCTGTTGCAGTCATAGGTTGCGGTCATGCCATAGGTTTTATGATTTAACAGTGTATAAATGCATTGCTGATTACTGCACTTTTCATTTTGTCAAACAAAATTGAATGACTCAAAACTTAACCTTTATGTGAACTGTGACTTAATGACTCAGGACAAATATGGAACCTGAAGTTAGACCAGTTGAGAACCACTGGCTTAGTGGTCAATCCCAACTGGGAAAGTGTTATTACATTTTACATAGTATTAGGTGATATTGCAGATGTACATGTGATGAAGTAATTTGAAGTATTCGTCCTAATAACTTATTCAACCAAACTACATTTGTTCCCACATCCATCCTAGTGAACATTTCTCTTGAGGGGAACTTTGCTGTAGTTCAGCTTCTTCCAGTGTGAATTTGACTGTCAAAGTATCTACCCCCAACACCGAACACAAACTGTGAAAGGTGAAGCATCAGTTCCAATTCACCAAAAAGAATCATTTTAAACAAAAGAGCCTCTTCTGAATCTGACGCTGCGCTTGTACTCTCTACCAAATGTGACGAGAGCACAGAGAATTGGAAAACAACTTAAAATCTCGAAATGATAGCCATTCTGCTTGACGGGCAAAACTTGCCTCCTGGACATCACGGTTTAGCACTTGTTTTGTAATCGATCATGACAGACGCTGCAAAATGCGAGCGGGAACAACGTGCTCTTTGAGATCTTTAACAGCCTGGCATCCAAAGTTAAAAGCTGTGTGTCCAGGGTTAAAGTTGGCCAAGTGCTCTCGTCTAAAACCAGCTCCCTGCCAAAAAGCTGTCTTGGGTCAGGTCTCCCATCCAGAGTGTAGGCTGTGTTAGTGCACAAAGTCAAGGTTTACTCACCGAGTCTGCTAGTCAAGGCCTCGGGCCTTGGCACTCTTGATGGCTGCTAGCTGCTAGAAACCCCTCCTGCTCCTCCTCCTCCTCCTCTTCCCTGTCTTTCTTTTGCAAGTGCATCACGAGGATCTGGCAGAGGAGAAGGGCTCCGGCCTTGCAGACTCGTTCCTTTCTCTTAGTGTTCACCACAGGCTG